>VWYK01003662.1:0-13408 GCA_013399775.1 Semnornis frantzii
TTCCCCCCCCCTTCCCCCAGGCTCATGTAGTTAAATCAGAGAGAAAAATGTTAAGTGTAACAAAACAGCAAATATAACATCAAACTCACATGAATAAAAAAATCAAATCTTTTACTACCCCAGGCTCTTGGGTTTCACAGGATCACAAGATATTAGGAGTTGAGGCTCCATAGATTGAATCCAAACCCCCTCCCAGAGCAGAATCATAGAATCNCAAACCCCCTTCCAGAGCAGAATCATAGAATCTAGTGTAGGTCACACAGGAATGCATCCATGTGGGCCTTGAAAATCTCCAGAGAAGGAGACTCCACAACCTCTCTGTTTTGTTTTGTTGGTTTTTTTTTAACACATGCAGCTATTTGCATGTACAAACTTAGTGATAAAAAGATGGAGTGAATTTTGTGTTTTCCATTTGTGGGTGCTGTTTTCAACTTCTTGGTCTAAGTCTAATAGCTGTAAGCTCAGTATGGGCATCCTCATTAGCAATACCACCGGCGGCTCCGTACGAAATGTGATTTTTGTGTACCCATGAAGAGAATGGGGGGTGTTGGGTGGCCATGCTGAGTGAGAGGCATTACAGGATCTGAAGGATTTGTTTGTTCTTGCATGAGGGTGACTGCACGCCCACCTAAAGCGGTGCTAGTATGAATCTCCATCTGTGCATTAGATGAAGTGGCATTATTTTAACACTTTGGCATTAGTTAGCTTCATATGTTGCCCGAGCGATGCATCGGTGTCCAACTATCTCTGAGGTGCTTCACTGTGCTAATTCTGTGAAGCCCATCTGCATGAATATTGCAGTCTCTATGTAGACAAATGCCAGAAGTGCTAGAGCGTTCTAGTTAGTCATACATTGCTCTTTGGGAGATGTTTAAATTGCTGTGTACAAACTGATGTCACTTCACTATGTGTCAGTAGGCTTGCTGACCCTCAACACTTTCTGGAAGAGGTAAAGAGTGAACATTGTAGTGTGCCAAACATTTGCAAAAGGATCATATAGAATCATAGAATGGTTTAGGTTGGAAGGGACCTCAAAGATCATCTAGTTCCAAGTCCATTCCATAGGCAGGGACCACTCCCACTAGAACAGGTCGCTCAGGGCCTCATCCAACCTGGCCTTGAACACCTCCAGGGAGGTTGTGGATCACATTCTGTGCTCCACAACATCCCTCGACAACCTGTGCCAGTGCCTCACCACCCTCACTGGAAAGAACTTCCTAACATCCAGTTTNAGATAGAGAGATAAACTTAAGATAGAGAGATAAACTTAAGATAGAGAGATAAACTTAAGATAGAGAGATAAACTTAAGATAGAGAGATAAACTTAAGATAGAGAGATAAACTTAAGATAGAGAGATAAACTTAAGATAGAGAGATAAACTTAAGATAGAGAGATAAACTTAAGATAGAGAGATAAACTTAAGATAGAGAGATAAACTTAAGATAGAGAGATAAACTTAAGATAGAGAGATAAACTTAAGATAGAGAGATAAACTTAAGATAGAGAGATAAACTTAAGATAGAGAGATAAACTTAAGATAGAGAGATAAACTTAAGATAGAGAGATAAACTTAAGATAGAGAGATAAACTTAAGATAGAGAGATAAACTTAAGATAGAGAGATAAACTTAAGATAGAGAGATAAACTTAAGATAGAGAGATAAACTTAAGATAGAGAGATAAACTTAAGATAGAGAGATAAACTTAAGATAGAGAGATAAACTTAAGATAGAGAGATAAACTTAAGATAGAGAGATAAACTTAAGATAGAGAGATAAACTTAAGATAGAGAGATAAACTTAAGATAGAGAGATAAACTTAAGATAGAGAGATAAACTTAAGATAGAGAGATAAACTTAAGATAGAGAGATAAACTTAAGATAGAGAGATAAACTTAAGATAGAGAGATAAACTTAAGATAGAGAGATAAACTTAAGATAGAGAGATAAACTTAAGATAGAGAGATAAACTTAAGATAGAGAGATAAACTTAAGATAGAGAGATAAACTTAAGATAGAGAGATAAACTTAAGATAGAGAGATAAACTTAAGATAGAGAGATAAACTTAAGATAGAGAGATAAACTTAAGATAGAGAGATAAACTTAAGATAGAGAGATAAACTTAAGATAGAGAGATAAACTTAAGATAGAGAGATAAACTTATAAATATAATTTATAAACTTATATTATAAAACCAGTCCAACTGCTTGGTTTTCTCATTGGATGCAGCTTGAACTCCTAACAGGCTGGAGTGGAAGAGTTTGTGCCTATTGCTAGTTAGTTCTAGATGCTGTGTTCGAAATTGGTCTTCAGAAAATTAAAACAAAACAAACAACCAAAAAAACCAACCAAACAAAAAAGAAACCAACAAAAAAAACCCAGATGGAACTGGTCAGTGTGACTCTTCCAGTACTGTACAGATAATATCTGCAGCATTTGAATGTCACTTTCCTGGACTGTCTTGCATGAGCGTTGCCTTCTCCAGACTTTCCATTCGAGTGGTCTCCTCTCTTTCTCCTTATTTCCCCTGTATTTCTTCCTTAAGGGCAGTGTAACTGTGGGTGGTGATATGATTGCCTTACATGGTTTTAAAATGGGCCAATTCAAATATTGTAGGCATGTGTCAGTGTTGTTGTTACTCCACTGGGCTCAATGTCTACTGAAATATGCTTTCAAGTGAAGATTGCTGCTACTCAGTGTTTACAGCACTGAGCTGTTTCTTCAGTGGATTGTAATTACTGTCTCTTATTCACTTCATCTAACTGTTGCTAATGATGTCTTGAAAGGGGAGGATAAATCAGCTCATGCTTGCTGTCCTTTCCAGTTCTTCCTACTGGAAGGAACATGAAACATTTCTAGGGTCTGACCAACATTTCCAATGGTCTGTTGTGCAGGCTCTTTCTTTAGAGACTGAGGTCAGATTCCTCTGAAACTTCAGTAACATTTACTTGTATCAGAACTTCCAGTTCTGCTCCTCGTGGCCTTGGAAGCTCCTCCAGCTGATAAATTTCAGTACTTAATCTACCTTAGCTGGAGATGAGCAACCTGGAGGAACAGATCTTTACACAAGTACAAGGAATCTTCATAAGTTCTTACTGTTTTTTTCTTACTGTCCTCCTGTCCATGTGTTGAGTTCCAGTCTGCATATTCTGAGGCATAGGAAGTTTCATGGAAACATGAGGAGGAATTCTTTCCACTGTGAGGGGGACAGAACCCTGGAACAGGCTGACCAGGGGGTTGTGGAGTCTCCCTCTCTGGAGATATCCAAAACCTACCTGGACAGGTTCCTGTGTGATCTTCTCTAGGTGATCCTGCTCTGGCAGGGGGGTTGGACTGGGTGAGCTTTGGAGGTCCCTTCCAGCCCCTGACATTCTGTGATTCTGCACACACATGGAATTTGACAGTTACTCTTTGTGCTTAATAGAATTCATCCAAATTTATCTGAGAAGATTTGAAAAGTGACTGATCTCAAATAAGAGTTCATTTGACTAAACCAAGGGACAGGGAGAGTAAACATAAAGCAGGGATTTTTTATAAACCATAAATAGGAGAGAAAATAATTTCTCAAGTATCTAAATTAAAGGTTTAAATGGCAAAACAGACAAGAATGATTTCTATATATCTGTTAGATTAGATAATGATGGAGTCTAACCGTTGGACTTCTGTCAGTCTTAACATAATAGCAGGTGTTTTGGTAACATAATATTGTTCAACAACTCCTTGTTCAACAGGACACATACTGTGAAGCGAGAACAAATGTGTTGCTGATAATTGTCAGTCCCTGCTGGGGAAAAGAAAAAGAGGAGAGGGGGAGGGAAACCTACCAAATCTGTGCTGAAAGGACCCGGGGCGTCCCCTGCGTGGCAATGTTTTATTTAGGTCAGCAGACAATAAAAGAAGAGGGTTGGGTTTTTTCAGTATTGACAAGTACAAAATAATACTGTGCTAGGCGCTTGGGGAAAATATTTGGCCTTGCAAGAAGTAATTCAGTAGGAGAATTGCTGAATTCCCCAAAGCAAAGAGTGGCAAGAGGTACATGGCACTCTTAGCCTAAAGGGTAGTGCTGTGCAGAGAAGCTATTTTGTACCCATCCTGGTGGCTGGTCCTGATCCTTATCTTGTGGCACTGCTACTTCTTAAAATTAAAACCTAATTTAGCCTGACACGACTCACTGAACAGTCCATTTAAAAAACATGATGGCTTGCTAAGCATTTCTTTGTGCAGAGTGCCACATCAAGGAGCAATTTTAGTAATGTGCTGTCTCTCTGAAACTTGGAAAGTTCTGTGACTTTTGTGAAGAGTTTGGAGTATTCAGCACCACCTGAGCAGATCCAGTGATACTGAATTTTCCAGTGATACTGACTTTTCCAGTCCATATTTGGACTTATGTCCAACACAGAAATTAAAGTTTGGATAATTAGAATATTAGGAACCTCACTAGAGAGCAGAAGGAACTCTTTACCATGAAGTCTTGCCACAAACGTGCTTTCTCACACCTGCATTTGTAAGGTGTCTTTAATGCCTGTGTAACTACCCAGTGATCTAGAGATATATTTGATCAATTGCATCCAAAAGAAAAGTGGATGGGCAGCCTCTGTCACTTTGAAAGCAAGTTTAAAACAGTTTGACCATCAGAGGAAAGCACACTTGAAGTCTTAACCAATAAATGATAGTGCAAACATATCTTAAACCAAGGTGAAACCATCAAACCTAGAACTATATTTTACCTTCCTACACATTCTTGGTTTACACTCATGCACTGCATGTCCTCTAAGAGTGACATCTGGACCTTACTGAAATCTGTTGTACATCTGCCATTAAATTCCACTGGAATTGAACCTTATATGGTTGACACAGCTGCAGTGAATGCTGATAGGTCTGTAGCCTAGTTCCACAGATGTGACAATGTGCAATTTAGAATCAAATGAGCAGAACAGGTACAGTGGATGGATAGTGATTTCTCTCCAGTCTGGTTCAAATTGATACCAAAGAGCAGGGGAACAAGACACACTCTCTGAAGCCTGGTGCACTAGAGACTTGGCTGATGGTTGTGCCCCAGTGTGTAGCAGTTCCTTCTCGGACCCTGTTCTCTGCAGGGTGTCAGAAGTCAGTCTGATGTAGCCCAAGAGGAACTGTTTTAACTGCTTATGACTTTCCAGATTACACTGGCGACACAAAGTGCCAGAAGCCTTGATGGCTGTGTAGCCCTCAGGCTAATCCATCTGACTGCCTCCATATGTAAGGCCAGTTAGTAGTTGTTCTGTCATTTCTATTTCTTATGATTCTGTGATTCTGGATTCCCATCCCAAGTGTGTTTTGGAAATGTGAAGTTAGCAACAGTTGTTACCAAAGTTGTCTATTCCTCCTCTGCATGTCCAAATCATGATGGATTCATCTAGTCACTTGGAACCAGGCAGATAGGGTTGCTATCTCATTTACTTGAACAGTGCTTTTGACTGGCCTTTAGCCTGTGGCAAACCTGTACCACTACAAGATATATATTGATACAATGATAGCATTATATTATTAGCAGGATATAATAAAGCTAGAGGTAAATATTTATTTTGACACCTTTAACCTTAATCTTGGCCTCTTAATGGCACTATTCATTTGCTTGAGACAAGAATGCCTGCCAAACTTAAGTTGCTATTTTTAGATTATGCCCACTATGTCCCTGCTTCTTAAGGAAAACACCACGAAAGAGAAGCCACACTGGTGTGTATATAGCTGGTGAATAGGAATCCTGCTATCAACAGCTCGTTTTGGGATATTTTCTTGCTGTCATCAGGATCTCAATCAGTCTGTACTACAAGCTAGCACTTTTCCTTGAAAAATATGTTCTGGAAAGCAAACAAAATACTTTTTCTGTCTTATAAGTGTTAGTCAGCATATAGCTCTGAAAAAGGCTGCCATAAAGAGTCATATTGGTTGAGTTTAATAGTTCATGCATTGTAAACGCTGAAATTGGATATGTCACTGAAAGCTGCTCTTGGGCACTTTCTGCTTGCATGAGCGGCATTTACTCAGCAGATCTCTGTGGGTCCTGCTGATCTTCCCCTGGCAGCATTTAAGCAACATTTTTTATAATGGAAGCATTTTTTTTTCCTCCCCCCCTTATTTTTGCTACTGTTCCTCCCCCCACCGTGTATTAGACATTAACATGCTTTCCTTGGAAACTGGAGCGTGCATTTCATCTCCTTGCTGCCCGTTTCCTCCTTCAGCAAATTTATTTCAGTGCCACCGAGAGGGAATGCTACCTCGTGCTGCTCAGTGGAGTAATATTCCAACGGGTAATACACTTGAAGTTGCCATATTGTGCGCTGGCAAAAACCATTAAAGGATATAAAGCATCTTATGTTTTTGGGAGAGAGCTCTGCCTTCAAGGCACTCAGTATTCTGTAGCTGCCCTGATCTATCAAAGGGAGCTTAGCAGCAAAATGTAATCTGAAAAACTCAGATGCCACCCGAGAAGGCAGCAGCTTTCTCATTTTTTGAACTGGCATAATCTGGGGTGCAGCTCAGGCAAAATGTGCTGAGCAGCTCTTAGTTTGCTTTCCACTGACACATACTGTTTAGCTCCAAATTCTTTTGTGCTGCTGAAAGGGGCTCTGTAGTGATGATGCCATGAAAAGGGAGGGGGCATGTTCTCTCTCATAACGTGGACTTCCATTTTAAATTCTGCTTTCAAATCATGCAGTGTGCTACCCATACTTCAAAGATGTATTTGTGAAATGGTTTGGCTCAAGAGAGAATTTAAACCCAAAATTTACTGCACCGTGAAGTAGGATTGGATTGGTGTTTAAAAGGTGATGTCTTAACTAATTTATGAGGTCAGGAGAAGAAGAAAACTATAAAGAAACTTTTTGCTGTAGGATTATTCAGTAGTCAAAACTCAACTGTTTTAAGCACAGTGAAACCCATTATAGCTCCAACATAATATCACCTTGCTCTTGGCCTCTAGCACCAGTAGCCCTGCTATGACATACAGTATAGGAGCCAAAAAAACAGAACAGGGCTTTAGTTTTCCTCCTGTATAAGTATGAACATCCTAAGTTAGCTCTACTATTATTTCACAGTATATATACTGCAGTCTACCCAGTTTAGTAGTTAATGTTGGTGAAAGGCTCTTGTAGAGGGCTGTTAGTGATACCAAAGGAGGATGGGGCATCAACTCATCAGCAGTGAATTTGGAACAAGAGTTCTGAACTTGGGTCTTCCTTTTGTGTCACAGCATGGATTTTTAGGCCTTAGTGTTTTCACAGACCACCTGTAGTAGGAGATGCTAGATGGTGGAGGGCACTGCTTCTGTGGTTGTGAAACCTTTGTGTAGTTTGAGGCTTGTGGAAGAGCAAACATTTCCAGATCACAAGGTGTATTTCCCATTCAGCATGGTAAAGAAGATGCTGACAGATGCATGCTAAATGAATTAAAGTGTAGGTACTTTTGCTGTGGATGGAATGGATGGTGTTGAAGATGTGACAAGAGAATTGCTCTTTCCCTTTCAGATCCTGATAAAAGCAATGCTAAAACATTGCACATGTGAAAAGCCAGGCTTGTTGAGTTTTCTTCCATAGATTTTGAATGTTGTTCATAGAATGCTCTTCATAGAATCCAGAGGAGGGCCATGAAGATGCTCAGAGGGCTGGAGCAGCTCTCCTATGAGGACAGGCTACAAGAGTTGGGGCTCTGCAGCCTGGAGAAGAGAAGGCTTCCAGGAGACCTATAGTAGCTTTCCAATATCTGAAGGGGGCTACAGTAAGGCTGGGGAGGGACTATTTTCAAGATTTTGTAATGACAGAATGAGGAGCAATAGGTTTGAAGTGGCAGAGGGGAGACTGAAAGTGGATGTTAGGAGGAAGTTGTTTGCAGTGAGGGTGGTGAGACACTGGCACAGGTTGCCCAGGGAGGTTGTGGTTGCTCCCTCCCTGGAGGTGTTCAAGGCCAGGTTGGATGAGGCCTTAAGTAACCTGTTCTAGTGGGAGGTGTCTCTGCCTATGGCAGGGGGTTGGAATTAGATGATCCTTGAGGTCACTTCCACCCTTACTATTCTATAATTCTATGGTTCTAATTACAGAATTGTCAGGATTGGAATGGACCACAAGGATCATCTGCTTCCAACCCCCCTGCCATGGGCAGGTGCACCTTACACTAGATCAGGTTGCTCAGAGCCACANGTCTTCGTGGACCTTCTCTGGACACCTTCCAACATGTTTAGATCTTTCTTGTGGTAGGGGCTCCAGAACTGGATACAGTACTCCATGTGGGGTCTCACCAAAGTGGAGTAGAGGGGGAGAATCACCTCCTTCGCCCTGCTGCCCACACCTCTCTTGCTGCAGTCCTGGACTTGGTTGCTCTCTGGGCTGCAAATGCACACTGCTGGCTCATGCTGAGCTGATCATCCACCAGAAGCCCCACGTTCCTCTCACGAGGGCTGCTGTCAAGCTAGTCACTGCCCAGCCTATATCAGTGCTTGGGATTACCCTGACCTGGTCAGGTTCTAGCAGGTAGTGTAAGTCAGAATTTACCTCATAACTGTGATTTGCACAGCATTCTTATTGTCTAATTTTGTGTACTGAAAACATTTGTAACTTGATTTGTAGCAGACTTGGTCTTTATCATCTGATTATGCTTGTGTTTAACTATTACACTTTGAATTATTCACCACTAACAGGGGGCTTCTCTGACTTCATTTTTAGGATAAGTAATTGCACTGCCTGAGACATTGCTCTTCCCCACCAGGTCAGTATCCTGTCTCCAAAATAGGAGACTAAATTTTGACACTGGTTATGTAAGTGCAGATTGCACTACCTGTATGAACTCATGGTTTCTAGACTGATGTAGCTCTCAGGTCTTGTAACTCTCAAGAATTTTGTTTTCAGGCATATCAATCTTGATATCAGAATGCTATGGGATTCTGAGCTAGCAGCATAGCAAAGCTTTCAACAAGCTATTGGCATGGAGTTTGAGTGTTTTTATATTAGTCTTGTTTTCTGCCAGCAGTAGATTGATCTCTCAGTTTTAATAGTGAAATGTGTGTTGCATATGGAATATTTTACTCAGAAATATTGCTTTTGAACAGAGTCCTTATGTTTAGGTTCTTTCTAGGCTGTGTTTGGACACATTAAGCTTGGAAGGATGGCACAATTAACCTATTAATGCTAATGTTATGGTGGAGATGTCACAGAGCTCTGTTCTCACAAGCCAGCTCTTTGCTACTGCTTAAATATTCAAAGATAGTGCAAAAGTTCAAAAAGCCATGAACCAAATTATGGTAAAGGATTAGTTTATAATAAACATGCAGAAAAAGATCCAGTAACTCAGACTATCTAAATAAATCATTAGAGGTAGGAAAATGCAATATTGGAAACTTCTTTAACCTTCTCAGTTTTGAAGTAGAAGTATGGTCCCACAAAGCTGCCTGATTTAGAAACAAATTTACAGAAGTAATTGGCATATTTGAGCATATAAATAGCAATAAATAGATTGAAATGACTATCTTCCAGCCTATATTTAGCAGTGGAGCAAGCACAAAATACTCTTCCTCTATCCTTTATTTCCTTTGAAATAGTGCTTTGCATGACGAGTTCCTCTCTGTAGATTGTTCTGTTAACTTCCTCCCATCTGTATCTCCCTTTAGCTCTAGGCTGCTGAAAATGAGACAGTTTTTGAATGAATAATGCATATGTGATGACTTTTTTATATGATTAAAGAAAGTGTAGGGTGATATTTTGGTACCCTTCTTTTTTTTCCTCTCCACTAATGATGATATATAGACTGTAAGAGTTTCTAGGGAAGAAAGAAGGAATAATACAATTCCTGTTTGACTGTGTTCATTGGCAGGAATCAATTCCTGTTTTGCCTTTGTGCACTTGGGCCCAGGCTTTCTCCTCTTAAGCTAACTGATACCTGCCATTATTGATTCCATCTGAGGAAAAACATTACCTGTCCCTCTGTTCAATCAAAGGTATCCTGTAACTTTAGCACATGGGAAGAAACAGAGCAAACGTGGCTAACATAAAAACCTTAAATTTTTAAGAGCTTAATATCCCTTAATTTAGCATTGGATTATGATTAATAGCAGTGGTATTTTGCTGCTGAACTCAAATCTATCACTATGCTATAGGCATATTTCACAGAAGTTCCTATTTGCTAATATAAATTGTAAAGACCTCTGACAGGGTTTGTGGGTGTCATTTAATACAGAGAAATTAACAAACTACCTATAGCTCATATCATGTTTGCCCTTTCAGCTATTCAAGCAACTAATGATATGAAAGTTAGTTGTTTAATGTAACAAGCTTTCAAGGGTTTTAATTATTCAAAGGATAATAAAGGGGAGAGTCAGAAAATGTAATGTTGAATGATGGATCAGCTTCATACCACTGAAACCCCATGGAGATACTTTGAAGTTAATGAACTTACTCTCTTGTTTCACCCTTATCTGCCTAAAAGAAAACAAGAAAAAAAAAAATCCCTCCAAGAAATGCTTCCATTGACTCTAGTGGAGCTACTGGCATGAATAAAGCTAACTGTGTGAATTAAAGGATTGACAGTTTGTCCTCTCAAACTGTGTGCTACCAATTAAATGTTGAGAAAGGGACAGACACCTGAGCAGCCAATGCTTTAGACTACTGAATGAAATATTTCAAAGTAACTGGAAGCATTAGAGAGTTTTAACTTAAGAAGGGGGAAATAGAAGAAAAAGAGTGCACTATTCAAAATGGAGAACACCTTGCACGTTCTGTTACTGGGAACTGAATCCTACATATTTTTAATGAAAGTCCTTATTTGCATTTGATATTGGCAAGGGGAATGTAGAGTGTAACTTACAGTATTGATCAAGGCTTAGCAAACTACATTGTGCATGGGGAGTGTGTGTGTAAGCAAGCAAAGGCTTCAAAATCCTTTGACTATTGCGATGAAATTTCAAGTATTTTTCCCTGCCCTGTCCACACTGCTGGAATAAGAGAGTCCTCCTGTGTTTTGCTACCATGCTGGTTGAAAAAGCAGTTGGGCAAAGTGGAATAGATGGAGTCCAGTGTGCTCTACACCTTCACTTCAACAAACCAAAGCAAAATAGTTTTTATTATTACATTGGTGACATATCTCAGTGACTGCTCTGGAATCGCTTGTGGTGACTGCTGAAGCATGTGTGTGTGTAGCTGTTACTCAAGAAAGACCTCTAAGTGCCTGCAGACAGCCCACACTGGGATGGATCTGCCAGCTCCTGACCCTGGCCCTCTGTGGTGGCAGGTGAGGGCTGTGAGTGCTCTGTGCCATGGGTGATTTGTACACTGGGCTCTCTTTCAGGACAGCTTGGACTGAAGGAGCAGTGGCACGAAGTTTGTAGCATGAATTGGAATGTATCCAGTGTACAGAGAGAGGCTTGAACTTACTCTAGGGATTGAGAGGAAATGGTCACTAAACTATGAGTGAGCAAAAATGATCAGACATACCATTTTGTTCAGATGCATCATAGAATGGTAAGGTGGGAAGGGATCTCAAAGATCATCCAGTCCCACCCTCCTGCCATAGGCAGGGACACCTCCCACTAGCACAGGTCACTCATGGCCTCATCCAACCTGACCTTGAACACCTCCAGGGAGGCAGCAGCCACAACCTCCCTGGGCAACCTGTGCCAGTGTCTCACCACCCTCACTGCAAACAACTTCCTCCTAACATCCACTTTCAGTCTCCCCTCTGCCACTTCAAACCTATTACTACTCATTCTGTCATTATAAGATCTTGTCAATAGTCCCTCCCCAGTCTTCCTGTAGCCCCCTTCAGATCCTGGAAGGCTACTCTAAGGTCTCCTGGAAGCCTTCTCCTCTCCAGGCTGCAGAACCCCAACTCTCTCAGCCTGTCCTCACAGCAGAACTCCTTCAGCCCTCTCAGCATCTTGGTGGCCTCCTCTGGACTCACTCCAACAGTTCCATGTCTTTCTTGTGTTGGGGGCTCCAGAACTGCAAACAGTGCTCCAGGTGGGGTCCGAGGAGAGTAAAGGGGCAGAATCCCCTCCCTTGCCCTGCTGCCCACACTGCCCTTGCTGCAGCCCAGCACACAGTTGCTGTGTGCATGCACTGCCAGCTGGCATTGAACCCAGGTCCTTTTCCTCAGGGCTACTTGCCAGCCATTTGCCACCCAACCTGGATTTGTGTTCAGGATTTGTGTCTAGTTTTTAATACAATCACCTCTTTTCTGTTTCATAAGATCTGTAGGCATGCAAAATCCTTTAGAATTGTATCTCTATTGTGAACTTTCTTACAGCTGTGGCAGGTAACTAGGAAGGTCAGGGAACAGAACGTGAGGGTTGGCCACTTGAGCCTTTTAAGAGATCTAATTTACTGTGATCTTGAAAAACAGACAGTTGGATTTCTTTGTCAGTTTGTTGTTTGGGTGTTTGGTTTGGTTTTGTGGGTTCTTTTTATTTGTTTGGTTTGTTCTGTGTGGTTGCTTATTTCACACAGAGGAAAAAAACAATGCCTTGGTTCAGTTGCTGACAAAGATATGAAAACATTACCTACAAAATAAGGTAACTGGGATTTTCCCACATTAATAAAGAGACTGAACTAACAGGAGCATTTCACAGTATAATAAGTGAGATTAGTTTTATTTATTAATTATCTAAATACATTCTGTTCAGTAGGAGCAGGTATACTGACAATAATAAAGTTTCAGTGATAGGTCAGCAAAGTTCAGGTGTGATTTGCTATAGGTATTGGAATACATGCATTAGAAAAGTCTTGGAGCAAAGTCTCTTCCAGCTGTGTACTTCTCTCAAGAGATATGGAATTCATTTGATTCTTGCTGAGGGTAACTGATGTTTTTAACTTGCTCTAACATCTTGTGAAATAATTCAGTGCAAATCCTTGTGGAGGAAGAGAAATTCTTGCAGAACAAACACAAAAAAAACCACCAACCCCCAGATTATGTTAGTTACAGAGGGACTGAAGAATAGCAAGAACAGAAAATAACTTCAGTACACTGATAATGAAGTGAGTTTCTCTTGTTGTGCTTATCAGCTTTAAATACAGCCTCACAGAAGAAAGATTTTGATAACACTGATTAAAACAAACACCCAAACAACTGACAAACAAAACAATGCAGCACACAAACAGGCACTGACTTGGTACTGTTTTGAAAAATATGTGGGAGTAGGGACCTGTGCCCTTGTGTATGAACTGCTTACTTAGAAACAGTACAACAGTAGAAGTGATGCAGTATATATCATTTGGGGTTTTTTGATCATAGCTTTGTATTTTCAAACCAGCTAAAGAATAAGTCTATGTTTGTTCAAGTGTGTATATACTCACATATTTGTCTCTTCTAACACCTGATGTGGTTCAAATGTATGTGGCTGGACCTTTCTCCAGCCTGCCAGACAGGCTATCATAGAATGTCAGGGGCT
>VWYK01003685.1:0-19580 GCA_013399775.1 Semnornis frantzii
ACACCACAAAACCAAACCAAACAGAACACCCATCCAACCAACAAAAGAACCAAACCCAAAACCCCATAATTTTTAATCCCTATCTACGAATAAGGATTCTGTGATTCTGTGCTTGAATATGTGTTTTAAAGATGTTTTGAAATATGATACAGTCTTCTAGATCCTTGTCCAGAAAAGAAGACATTGGGGAAAAAAAAAAAAAATCACATCCATCCACATCCATCCATTGGAGGGTATAATGTCTTTACTGCATTCCAGAAAACTTTGGGTATAGGTTTCGAGATTGCTTATCGATCATTTTCTGCCTTTCACCCCATGATATGGGTATGTTCTCCAGTTGATACCATAATTTCTAATTAGATGCAGATGGTTGTTAGTGGGAGAAAAAAACATGTTCAAGAATGTAAACCCTATGAAAAGGTAACATGTATATCTTTTGGTGTCTTGACTTCAGAAGGGATGTCACAGTTCACTGAGATGAGCATTGCTGTGATATTTCAGAACAACTCATTTAAGTGTTTATCACATTATTGTAGGGAAAGTTAAAAAGTAAAATCATTTTATAAACAAAATGTTGTGGTTATTCAGATTGTCTTCCCTGGGGAAAACGCTTTTATTCCAAGTTGGTTTGAAAGATCAATTTGGATCTGCTAACAGAATGAGAACAAACTATTCCCATAGCAGAGAATAATCCTTTCTGTCTGAAGGTGTAATAGGTCTGGATTAGTTTTGATAGTTGAGTCATAAAGTTTATTCGCTACATCAGTTAGCTGTAGGAAGAAAACTGATGAATAGTTTAGTACTAAGAATTTTTAGCTTATGATATAGACCTTTGATTCAATTTTGATACCCACAAAGCTTGCAACTAATGGTGCAGACCTTGATGGGATCAATCCAGTATTTAATGGCAGTTTTATTTTTAATTCAGAGTGTTCTATAGTTGTAAGAGTAAGGAACTATGAGCAATGCACAGCATAATTCCAGATTCTAAAAATAATCAGATTTGGAACTTGAAGTCCTTCTGTTTGCTTTGGGGTTTGAGTTTTCCTTTCTTTAAGGAGCAGTGTAGATGTTTGAGGGAAATGCAGGAAACTGTAAGGCAGAATATTCAGGAAGAAGTAACTGCAAATGGCCTCATTCTTAGATAATCAACTTCATTACTGAATTGCTCTTATGTTTAATAAATCTACATAAATCTCTCAGATCCAAGTAGAGGCTGTGTGCTTTGAAAAGTGATAAAGAACAGAATGAGACAGAACTGTGGACTCGGGTTGAATGAGGTAGTCTTGTTGGATGAAGGTTTTCTTGTTTCCTCCTTTTGATTCTGCGTGGGACTATTCCTTTAACACAGACATATTCTCATTAATACATTTATTAAAATAATCTCATTTACTACAGCTATCAAATAACTGATATGGTTAAATGCCTACTTAGTTGCCATAAGAATCCTCATTGGGTTAAATTTTATAGCAGTCAATGAACATTTTGTACGATCGCCATTGTAGTGTCAGTTTTTTCAGAACAGAATTGTGGTTTCAAACATGCTACCACTGAGTCTTTGCTCTCAGAAACCCCACTGACTTCTCTACTAGTGTTTACATGATTTGGAGGAAGAAGTTTTGTCCAGCAATTAGTCATGGAGAGACTAATTGCATTATTTCTGAATCCACTTTAGTATATCGTAACGTCTACATGATTGTATTTACATTTGTGTACACGTAGAGCACAGGTCAAATTCAGATGTTGTTTTTTAACATGAATTACACTGTAAAGTCACAGGCAGTTTCAAAGAGTTTGCAACAAGCTGTGGTTTTGGTGTCTGCTAATGTAATAAGAAAATCAACCTTTGCCTGTGACTATTGCTGCTTGTGGGTCACAGGTGAATTAGTTTGCTGTCTGTGTGGCACATCTCATCTGTGCCAAACAAAGGAAAAAAATAATCCCTTATTCACCTATAGCGACGCATCAGTTTTGTGGTGGTGGAACTTTAGTCCTTGTTTCAGCTGTAAGGTAAAAACTTGAAGAAAAACAAATCCATCGCAATACCTTTGACACATTGCCATGCTTGCTCTGCTGGGCAGTTCAGCTAGGAGACTAAGAATGAAAGCTTCAGCACTTTCTTCAGAAAGTTTAAAAAAGGAAGTGCTGTCTTAGTAATAGAGAATAAATCCACAAATTAGTTTTCAAATAGTGTAACAGAACACTGAAGAATATATAAATCAGAATTTAAAGTGGTCAATTTGACAAAAATGCAGTTCATCCCTAAAGGTACAAGATTGTGCTATACAGCACATACAGATGGTTATGTAGTACAACAGCAATTGCTAAACCTGCTATATTTAAAGAAAGTACAAGGTGAAATGCTATTTTTGTCAAAGATCGGAAGAGCANTCTCATCAGTTTTGCCACTGATTTTAATAATTCAGGCTTTTATGTATGCCATCCTGTCCAATTCTCTTTTACTTTATGTTGTGCAAGGTAATGAAAGACAGAGCATAGGGTGCTCCTCAATCAAAATTGTGGCCTTTTCTGATGATAGCGGAAAGCGTAACTCAATGGAGTGTCGGACTAGATTCTCCTAGCTGCTGGATTCACTTCATGTCATGCCAGCCAGCAGCAGACCTGCTGTTGCTCTGACATCTGCTGCGGATCAGTGTTGGCAGTCACAGAAATACAGCTGGTTTCCTTTGCTGTCAGTTTGCACTCTTTTCTGCAAAGAGGAGCCTATGTAGATACTTACAAGGCTTTTCAAGACAGGTAGCAATTGATTGAGTGCTGTGAGGTTGCACTCTCTTGCAAAATACTTTGCCTCTGATCTGTGCTAGAGCCCGCAGTGCTGGTACCATGGAGTCACAGTCTCTGGTGGAATAAACTGACATAGCTCTTTGCAGTCAGCAGCATGGCACCAGTTTACATCATCCTATTGAAAACTTCTTGTAATCCATCAAGTTTTAAGGATACAGATGAAAGAGAATAGTGTTTGTCTAAGTGGGTCATTCATTCCTGAAAATAAAAAGGGTACTAGACAGTGTTGTTAAGTAATTTGGATCTGTTTATGCAGGTAGTTAGTCTGTATATTAAATTTAGCATTGCCATGGACAAATGAAGACAGAAACTTGCAGTTTCCTTTATGCTTCCAGTGAAATAATATCATCCAAGATGAATATATGCAAGAGTATAGAAAAAGGATTAAGTTATGCTGAAACCCTAATACCATTAGTTAGTGAAACAAGAATTGCATTAGTGTTGATTTGGTGTTACTCTAAAGACAGATGTTAATTTAGTATTTTTCTGAAGAGTCATACTTACTTGAACATTTCAGTCTTGGTTGATACCACATTTCTAAATGAAGTTTTGGAACAGATTTTCAAGACAAATCAAGACTGGGTTGTAACAAATTAAAATTTGTAGTTTGGGTTCAGTATAAGCATCGAGTACTTCAGAGAAGGTCACCCATTAATCCCTCCAGTTGCTGTGAAGTACAAATTCTGTATTGTTACTTGTGTGTGCTATATTACTGCCCCTCCAAATATACTCCAGCTGATTGCTTTTTCCCCTTTCTCCCAGCTTAACATTGTGGTGTGCTCCTTGTCATATTCTTTTACTTTTAAAATACTTCTTTTTATGCCCTGTCTGTGGAATAACACGGGTTGTCTTCCTTGGCCAGCTGTCTTACTTTGTTCCAAACTTTGACTCTCCCTTGTTTGCTCTCAGTCACTCTTTCTCTATTTGTATCTGTTTAAACTTCCCAAAGTTTTGAAGTGCTGTTTTTAATAGGTGTGACCGTTAGGCTTGCCTACTGCAGTACGTAACTACTTGGTTTCCTTCCACTGTTAAACTGTACAAATGCAAATTTTGTTGAAGAATGCTGTTGCTTTTAGTCACATATTTCAGTAAAAATTTCTACACCTTAGTTTCAAGACACAATTTCTCCTTTGTGAATTGGGAGATATTAAATGTGGCCGGACATGAAAAGATCTTGATACTGATGCACTATTCAGTAAAAAATTTGCCTTAAGGAACATTATTTACGTTATGCCTGGAGGGACTCACAGGTTACGTGCTTTGGGTTGGTGATGCAAAATAATTCAAATACCAGTGAAGCACATTTATCCTTATAAAATTGGATGATACTATTTCAGATCATATATGACATGAGTATTCATAAGGAAAACATGTGAGGTAGACATTTGCAGGAGTACCACCTTCTAGTCATGTAAAGCAAGGAAAGCAGGCAGCGTAAGGTTTGGTGGGCCTAAACTCATTTTTGCAACCTAGGGGTTTTTTTTTGTCATTGCGGGTCCAGAGGAGGGCCACGATGATCAGAGGGCTGGAGCAGGTCTCCTATGAGGACAGGCTGAGAGAGTTGGGGCTCTTCAACCTGAAGAAGAGAAGTCTTCAAGTAGACCTTAGAGTAGTCTTCCAGTATCTGAAGGGGACCTGCAGGAAGGCTGGGGATGGACTATTTACAAGGTCTTGTAATGACAGGACAAGGGCCAGTGGGCTTAAACTGGCAGAGGGGAAATTTAGACTAGATCTTAGGAGGAAGTTCTTTACAGTGAAGGTGGTGAGGCACTGGAACAGGTTACCCAGGGACGTTGTGGCTGCTCTCTCCCTGNAAATGAGCAAGATAACAGAAATTTTAAGATTTTGCTCTGTGTTACTTGGACAGATATTATTGGTACAGTGATCCCATCCAGAGTCTCAGACTAAATGTGGAGCCCTTGCAGGTGGAAGTGCATACCTAGATGCACAGCTTTACCTGAAAATCTTGTTACTGACATCATTTTCTCAGCAACCAGATTTTCAAGTGGTATCGCAGAATCATTTAGGTTGGAAAACATCCAGAAGATCATTGTGTCCCACTGTTAACCTACCACTAACAAGTCAACCGCAAAACCATGTCGCCAGATACCACATCTACATGTTTTTTAAATCCCTTCAGTGAAGGTGACTCACCCACTCCCCTGGGAAGTCTGTTCCAATGCTTGATGACCATTTAGTGAAGAAGTTTTTCATAATCTCCAATCTAAACCTCCCCTGGTGCAATTTGGGATTGTTTCCTGTCTTCCTATTCTTTGTTACTTTGGAGAAAAGACCAACATGCACCTTGCTACCACCTCCTTGCAGATAGTTGTAGAGTGCATTTTCAGGCATTCCCAGTGCACTGGTGTTAGCAATTTAATTTGGTACCTGCTTACTTATATTCTAGTCATAACTATTTCTGGCTACATTCAGTGGTGCTTCCATAATTCAGCGATTCTTCCATTATAAGCTCTGGTAGCGGTGATTCAATTTGAAATTACTGGGATAGGGGAACATTGATGGAAGATTTTGAAGAATGGCCAGTACTGAAATTATCAATTATTTTGCAGATGTAGATGTGCACACCTAGACATGAAATTACTTTGAAACTGGGGGGAAAAAAAGCCTAACTTCCAGTAAAGTAAGGGAACACTGTTGTTTTTTCTGCTCTGTAGTTAGTTGTCTCTGTAGCTGTCTCATACAGCATTTTCTACAAAGAAAAGTGATGTGCTGAGTGGGAATACCTGGTGTGTTGGATTCACCCTACCTAAGTTTTATAACCAACCCAACTACAGACCATTCTTCAGAACAATCATGTCTGCTAAAAAAAACCCCAATCCTTAATAATCCAAGCACTGTGCTGCCATGAAAGGTGCAACCTAGAAGTGAAAAAAAGTATGAAACTAAGAGTCACAGCAAGTTTTATACTTGTTCTTGTATCAAGATACCTTTTATATAGCAGTTAGCTTCCACAAGGAAATCCTTTCCATTTTTGCATGATTAACTGAAGGGAGTTCACAGAGCCTTATGCTTGGCTTCACTGTGTTTAGAAACAAGTGCAGTATGAACAATCAGCTTTCTATAGGCTCAGACCTCTTTACATTTGTTCCTTGAGGTCACTCTACAATGGATCTGATGCTATAGTGATGGTTCTTTAACCTCTACACTGACAAGGTTTTGTTTTGTTTTGTTTTTGTTTTATTTTACTTTTTAAATAATATGACGTAGAAAATTTACATAAATTGCACTTTCTATAGTTACTCAGCTTACTGAGTGTAAAATACAATCACTTAAGTACAACACACTCCCATCTATGTTACTTAAAAAGCCCATGTTAAATTTGCTTTATGCATGTTAAAGTGATTTCGGAGGTATAAGTTGCTGTAAAACTGCATGATAAAACACAGTTTAATGATGTTTGCCTTGCCAAAATTGGAGACAAACAACAAATTCTACTTCGAAGTTTGTTTTGTTATCACACCTTGGTAATAGTTATTCTAATCAGCAGGAAGGAAGACTAGGAATGCAAAATAAAATAAGTCTCTCACAGGTATCTTAATTTAATAAGTTCGGTCTGCTCCTGCATGCTTTTAATAAAAAAATTAGCTTTTAGTGTTTGTCATGTTTATTAGTTCATTCTGTCAGACTATGCTTGTACTAATTTAATTATGCTACAGCTTCCTTCGAAAAACAGATTAGGTGTTAAACAAGTGTCCCAGTAAAAGGTGTGTAGATAGCAAAGGAAATCAGTAGTTCAATTTGTAAATTAAGGTCTTGTTGTTTTTCTAATAAAGCAAATAATACTTATGACCACTTCAGTATCTTGAGTAAATGGTAATTTATTTATGGAGGATACGTTTACAAAAAGTAATTGCTCCAATAATCACTAATGAGTGGGGTGTTTATCTTAAAAGTTGCATGAACAGTTCCTGAGGGTATTTAGGGCTAGATTAAGGTCTAAGGGTTAATCTAAAACATAGTGCCTTAAGACCTGGTTCCTGGTGTCAGGAGGAGTTCTTCACTATTTATTAGACATTCTTTCATGATTTCCGTCCCATTTCTTTGGCATTTTATCACTTCCTGATACAAATTTTCCAGGGTTTAATCATCAAATGAAAAATTGGGTGAAGCAGTCAGGCTTTAAGCACTGTATCCTTAGAGGATGTATTTTCTAACACATTTGCCCATACCACATAAACCTTTGAGCTTATAGTTGCATGTAAACATTTTCAGGTGGCATGAGTCAATTGTAAGAAACTACTGTGTTTTGTTATAGGAATGGATACAATCAAATTATTTAATTAATTTCCAGAATTAAATTTCTGAATATGCTCACCAGTTTCACCAGTGGAGTTGCTTTCTGCCTATCAGTACATGAAGGCAAGGATAAAACTTTGTAAGGGTTACTCCATCTAAACAGTAGCTACGCAGTCACAACTACTGCTCTCTTCACCAGAGCTTGTGCGTATTTGTTGTAGAAAAAGGAGGTGGGGCATAAAGCCTATAACACTTGGCCCTGTAAGTTGTTTGCACTTATGGTATTTGATGGAGATGTGGTGAACTTAATGTGACCCTGAACTATTTGGTTGGCTGTATTTGATGCTTTGTGCCTTCTGTTTTCATACAATTTGATATCATCACTGACCTTTCAGTATCTTCTCCCTCTCTGCATTTATTGCCCTTGGTACTTGTGATGTTACTGCATTTTTAGATGTTTAGACTTACTGCTCCTCACGCTTAACATTAAGCAATATGACAATGTGTACACAGCTTAAATAGCAGCCTTTTCAGAGGAAAAGGTGAATCTTTTTCCAGTTCTCTAGTTCAGTCTCCAGATACTTACTTGTCCTTATCTTGTAAAAGGTCAAGTTCTGACAATTCTTGACCACAGGAATTGTCATGGGTCTTTCATTGGATAATGTCCTTAGATACTGTGATACTACTTGATAGAGTAAATGATTCAGGGAAGAAGATACAGTGTAGGTAGGACAGTGGGTTTTACCTCCCTTTCCTTCGTGGCATATGTAACCTTTTCACACAGCTCCTTAATTTATCGTCCATAATTTGGAGGCCTCGTGTATGAACAGATTCTGGGGCATACTTTAAAGTCACTCCATGCTAAGTGTCCATGTGTCCTGACTTCAGATATTCAGTCGTCTGTCATGACCAGGGTGCCTGGGAGTTTCTATGGGCAGACAGAGGCATGCAGAAATTATATGCACAAATGTGAGGAAAACAGGGGCTTCAGTATCTTTCTGAGTCATCCAGAGCAAAGGAGTCAATGACTTTTGGAGATTTTTTAATGAAAGCTGAATTTTATGGATTTCCAGTCTAAAGTCTTATAGCTGATCTTACTTGTTTTTTTCTGCCTAAGAATTTCCCTTGCACACACAGCAGAAAAACAAACAAGCACAATTCTCTGTTCTTTTACTGAAATCCAAAGTCCTCTTTCCTAGCAAGATTAACTTGTCGACTAATCTTAGAGCAAACACTTTATTTTAATCTATCATTGTTTTCTGACTGTGGGTTTAGCTGAGGTCAGAAAAAGAGATTAATTAAAGTGATGGCACATTTGTTTTTCTGAAAGCACATCAGAAGATGAATACTTTGCCAAAGAAATTAAAAAATACACTGTATTTCTTTTAATAGACTTCAGCTAAATAAAGTCTTAAAATCACATATGTTGGCCTAGATGGGCTGTTTGCAGCATAAGCTGTAAGTCTTACAATTTCTGCTATCTGGAAACTGCTTAAATGAGCTCTTCTTCAGCCATGACATTTATTCCACACCTGAGGTGAAGTAACTCTGGTCCCTTCTCTGATGTAGAGCCATTGGAGAGCTGACTTGCCAATGTGTTTGTGCAAGTCTGTTTGCTTATACAAAGAACTTATTTAAGCTTCTCCACCCAAGAAATTCATGTTGATTTTGGATAATCCTTGGGTGATTTTATTCTGTAAAATAAATAAATAAGTCTTCCAAACCTGTGACGCAGCCCAACTTTCATATATTTTGGACTAGTGGAATTGTAGCATTTGTGTTGGGGAAACATGAACTGACACAGGACGTGAGCAATCTTGTATTTGTCCAGAAGTTAAATACAGGGTTACGTGACTTTGGAGTTTCACCTGATGACAGTATAGGGTCAGTAGGTGATAAGCAGAGTTCTGTTGTGTGGATTATCATGTCCCACACTGCACACACATCCAGTGTGGCTTCTCTAGGAGTAGTGCCAATACAATGTGATTTGGCAAGAATCTGGTATTTCAGGAGAAAAGGTAAAGTTGTGTTAAACAGCTGAAATAATGCTCTGGAGCCAGTGTTTGCTGTCAGGACTCACTCTCAGTCTAAGAGGGATTGTATGTTTTGTAACACAGGCCAACAAACATGGGAATCTGTGCATCCTCCCTTTGAGTGGTGCTGAGCAGGGCTGCACTGAGGATACTTTGGCCCAGTCCAATAGAACAGTGACCATCATCAATCATAACTAGCCCATCCAATTAAAAATCTCTTCTGCAAGCTCTGCTTTCCCCTGCTCCCTTAAGGAAGCACTGGTGCACAGGCTGTTGTTGAGTGTGCTCCAGTCGAGAGAGGAGGAAGAAGTCCTTATTTTCACTCTACTCTTAATCTCCACACATACCCTTCCTCAAGGTTCTTGCCTTGGTAGTGAAACTGGTTCTGAATAGGCAGATGAAATCACTAATAACTGTGAGTATACTGCACTGAAATCTCTATGCTGCTACTTAGTAGGTGGCTAAATATTAAATTAGTGTCTTAATAATTAAAATAGTTAACTGTATTTGTTTAATATATCTACCTTTACTTGGAAAACGCTGAAACTGGCCTACACTGTCTTTGCTATATTTTTTGTTCATTACATTGCAGCAATGTTCAGCAGCTCTTGTAGCAGATAGTGAATTTGTGTAGTAAAAAAGCAGCCATGAGCCTTACAAGATTGAAGAACACACATTAAAAATTGTTTTATTTCCTGTTTGGTTTTGGGGATCTTTTGAACCATGAGAAAATCTCCGGAAGATTTATACACCTACTTTACCTCCTTTCCCCTTGCTATAACCTGTGAATAAGCTGCAATGCTTGCAAAATCACCTGTTTTCAAGAATTAAAGCAATGAATGGAATGTCAAACATTAAAAGACATGCTGATAAATCTCTAGAGGTGGCAATGCCTGAGTAAAACAGTATGGGAAATGACAGAAAGTATTTGCAGGGGAAAAGTGGCTGTCTTAATGCAGCACACAGCAATATAGGTACTCAACGTAACGTACTCTTGCTTCTTGCTGTATCCAGTGGGCCATCATATTTCTAGTATTCTTTGGTTTGTATGTATTATATATACTCTTACAATTAGTCTTGTGATGTAGACAGCCCACTCCTGCGTGAGGTTCAGTTGCTGCATAAATAGATAAAAAGTAGGAGAGACAGCTTTTGCTAAAAATAGAAACTAAGTTTAAAAACAATGTTTTTGTCTTAGGCTTTTATTTATGGCTTTGGGAAACAGACTAAACTCTGTGTTTTCCATTACTTGTAGAAAACCTAATAAACAAAATATTACTTCTCATCTAATTTTGCATTCCTTAAGTGTGTTTTAGTAAAACCCTTTTTCATTTAGAGTCAATTACTATAAATTCTGCTGGGATGTGATCATTAGTAGATTCAGTTGAAATACGACTTTAAGTGAAGTTCTTTGTTGTGACCTCTGTGGTAATAGTTTAAGCTCAGGGAAAAAAAGCATCACATGCTTTAGCAATTGTTATTCTTCAAAGGGTTAGGTTTTGTGCAGATGATCATAAAGGCAATACAGAGCCAGCCCACTTAGGCTATCAATTAATACTATCACTGTTAGCCCTCTGATAACTCCACTACAGTAGTATTAGTAGGTTTTAGCGTTTGAGGTTGATGGCCAATTGCTATTAAATTTACTGCAGGCATATTAAAAAAAGAGCCTTTACAATTTGATGAACTGTGTTCACAGACAGAAGCAGAAAGGCTTCTTCTTACCACATTCTGCAAGCAAGCACAAAACCAACTGCATCTGAAATGAATCTATGCTGGTAGCTTTCTCTTGCAGGAGTTTTTCAGTGCCTGTGAGTCTTTTAATGTATGTATTTTAATAGTATCTCTGCCAGCTGTTTTCTTTCTTCCACATCTCTTTTTATCATAGAAAACTGATGCATTGGACATTAAAAAAAAAATAATAAAAAGTGTGAAGTTAAATACCTCATATTTGGTGGGTGGGTTAGGATTGTGTGTAAACCACCTCTATTAGCTGCTCCTCTGTTAACCTGGTGACTTTTGCCAGGAACCTATATGCTGTCTCTAGTACCATGGCTCAGCAGTGAACTAGTCCATATCATGTGTCTGAACCTTGCTGCTAGGAGATTTGGCTTATTTTAGACTAAAGCTGCAGTACAAGTCAACATGTAAGAAGTGGATTTAAACTGGAGTATGAAATTGAGCCCTGAGGTAACAGCATGGATTTAAAAGATTAAGTGATATTAGCACCAGTACATCTATTTCAGATAAGCTGTAGGCATGCATTCCTTTATACATTTTACTTTTTTTCTTTCATTTTTTTCCCCAGTATTTCTTCTTGTAGTATTTTCTACTGAGTAGTCCAGCTTGAATTGGAGTCATGTGTCCTTAATGTAGTTTTTGGTTTAGTGTGAAGAGCACTCTTATAGTAGATAAAAGAGCTGTGAACCCCTTTAGACTAGGAAGCTTGAGAGCTAAGTCACCTACCTCGTGAGCAAGAGTTCAGGATGCCCAAATTGCTGTGAATTGGTACAGGCATCCTTGTGTTATTGCCTGGCCAGGAAACAAGTAGCAAAGTCCTCATCAAGAGTGATTGCCCAAGCTCCTCAAGGAAGTCCCTGGCAAAACAAGAATGAAATTGCACAATAATCTAGAGCCTTGAAGCTCTAACTTGATCTTCCTATTTGTAGCTGGGTTAACAAGAACCTGCATAAATAGGGGTACTTTACGTAAGTGCTGCTGTTGCATGCAGACACTTAGGCATTTCATATTTTAATTCATTCCATGGCACATTTTTCCATCTTTATTTTGGGACAGGAGATCTTGGATACCTGGAGTATTTATTGCATGGCAACATACATGTTAGTTTGCACTGAGTGAAGGAACTCTTGTTCTGGACAGCATTGTTATTCACAGAATCAGAATCACAGAATTAACTAGGTTGGAAAAGATCTCTAGGATCATTGAGTCCAAGCTATCGCCTAGCCCTTCTAATTAACTAAACCATGGCACTAAGTGCTTCATCCAGTCTCCTTTTAAACACCTCCAAGGACTGTGACTCCACCAGTGCCCTGTCCAGCCCGTTCCAATACCAATCAGTCTTTCTGTGAAGAGCTTCGTAACATCCAGCCTAAACCTGCCCTGGTGCAGTTTGAGACTGTGTCCTCTTCTTCTGTCACTGGGTACCTGGGAGAAGAGACCAACCCCCTCTCTGTGTAAAGTGCCTGAGTCCAGTCTTGTTCTGAATGAAGGGAAACACCACGCTAGGTGATGTGCCATGAAGTTCCTCTGGTTTTCTAGCAACAGATAAGGCTACACATACTGTGCATGTGATGCACCAGTCTATATTTACCAGTGATGGTAACTTTAAAATATGTTTTAAGTTTGTCTGTTGGTTGTTTTCCTAATCAACAAGTTGGGGTTTGTTTTATTTTTATTTCAGATTTCTCCAAAGGAAAAGAAAATAGTACTACTTGACATTTCTGTCATTAAAACAAAGCCATATCTTTTTTTCTTCTATGTTTCAGACACAGATATTAAAGAGCTAGAGGATGTTTTCGGACTTAATGGACAAGTGGAGCATAAGCTGAACTTCCTCAAAAAGAATGTTTCAAAAGATATAAAGCTGGTACTGATTGCTCATTCTATTGGTTGCTACATCACACTGGAGATGATGAAGAGAGCATCAGAACTTCAGGTACCTTATAGAAAGGGAGCTGCATTATTAGCAAAGCAGTGCACATGCTAGCCTGTGGGTAATGTCATGCCTTTGCTATGGAAGTTTGTTATGAAATTATACAAAATTAATAATCTGTATTAATTTTGATATCCAGGCAGAGATTGTTAGTAACTATGAAAATTGTTTCTTAACATTAAATCTCACCAGAAAACTTATTTTCAAGGTTCAAAACGCACGGTTTGGAAATTTATACACAGAGGGCACAGGCAAAACTGGAACACTTTAAGAGGTAACCAGCAAATGCAAACAATTTACTGGAAGAGAAGGTTTGTGCAGTCAGTATACCACTTGCGGTTAATTGTCCTGCTTAGCCACTAGATGGATGCAGGAAGCTCCTTTCTGCTTATGGCAGAAGGCAATTAGTGATTACAAGAGGCTTTAAGTAGTTGCTCACAAAATATTGGACAGTACCCAAAGTACATGGCAGGGTTGCTGTCGGTGGTCTCAAAGCCATTTATAGGCTTTGGAGTTTCCCCAGGCTTCTGGGTGCTGAGGATAGGCAGACAATCCCTGACCTGGTCCTGACTCTCTGGATGATCTGTGTTATCTCCAGGACTTCTTGTCTGGGCAGGAGATGTTCGGGTGTAGGCAAGATGTCTTGCAGCGTGCAGTCTCAGCACGGTGTCATGCTGGCTGTGCAGGCCAAACACATGGAGGCATTTAGAGCCTGATCCTGGTTGCTGGAGTTCCACACAGCTCAGGATCAATAGTAGTAAGCAAGCACGGATACAATGGCAGAGCACCCCTTGTGCTACCTGCTAGCCCGTTTTTATCCATGCAGCCCAAGACTAATGGACCTTTGAACATAGATTAGCCAATCAGGATGGCACTTTACCAAGCTTGACCATATTAGTTGAAGCCAGGGCTTTTGTCCTCCTTCCCATGGCTGCACCCCTAGCACAGAAGGAGGGGGAGCAGGGGAACACACCTGGGCAAGCCAGGACATGTACAAGCCCACTTTGGCCTATTTAGGTCTGCCACGACAAAGCTATATCCTGCTATACACAAGCTTTCCATCCTAGTTCTCATTTAAATTAAATAGTGAGACTAGTCCTAATAACATACAATAAAGTAGTTTGGCGTACAATAAAGTTCTTACTCAGAATGAGACCTTTAAATGTCTTTGTAGTATAAATGATCAATCATAGTGATAAATATATTTGATATCTTCTTGTTGTTGTATCACCTCTAAGTAATTTATAAACGGATCACTAAATATTTGACCATAATGTTAGTACACCAAAAATTAAGACTGGATATGCAACTTTTTAATCTCAAGGCAAGCAGATTAGATGGGGGAATGTATGGAAAAGCACAGTAATATAAATGACGACGATTACTACTATGAAGGACATTGGTTTTAAAATTTAATACGCATGCATATGTCATTGTTTCTGCAACTCAGTTTTGGTTGGTGTAACTCAGCAAAGTGAAAGGTGTTACTGCATGTTCTTGTGTATCTGAACATTTTCCTTTGTGACTGTGAAGCAGTACAGAGGCTGAGGCAAGACTGTGTCCTTGCAACACCGGAAATGGCAAACTGTTAATTCTCAGTAACAACTCACTCTACTTGTAGATGATGAATGCAGAATACTTAATTTTTATTATTAAACATTCACTCTTGCTAAATCATCGACTAATCCTTTACATAATAAAATTTTCAGTGAAAGGAAGTACAGTGTTAGTGTAAAGTCTGTATTTTATATAAGCATGAGTAGGTTCTTCCACTTCTTCATAACCATTTCCACTTCACATCTAACTTCCCCCCCCCTTAAAGGAAACAGCAACTAGAAACGTGAAACATCATTTTAACCGGATACATTTTCATAGGCATATCTCACCTTGTGATTCTAAACAAGGGAATTTTTTGTGAGAGAGAACTTGTATTACTGCTATATGTTTTCAAGAGGGAGCATTCTAGAAAATATCATATGCAGCAATTTGTCCAAAAATATCAACTCTTCTTTGGTCAACATCTGTACAGTTTTTATTGCACAAATTATTTTATCTGGTTTCAATTAAACTATGAATTGTTGAGTAATTTTTTAACACCTGGCTCACTGGTTGCTGGCAGCTTACCATTCATCAGTGGTTTGAAATGTAGGTATCTTTGGGACACTTTCAGACTGCGTGGTGCACAGTGTGCATGAAGTTAATATACGACAAGCTACATTTAAGATGCATTTAACAATAGAAAATATTTGTGTAAGCCAGAGTGTTGTGCAACCTTTGTCACTTTGCCAAAAATAAGTTAACTGTTAGGTTTTATAACATATGAAGTGTGATAATAAGAAACTTGTGTTTCCATCTCTCTCTTTGTTTTTACTGGCATATTTGATTCCCCCAAGATTTCAAGCACATATGTGTATTTTAGTAGCAAGATCATTTGATTTTTATTTTTATGTAGTTCTTCTATGATATTCTTTTATTACATGACTTTTGGTTTTGGTCTTAAATTCTCTGCTTTAAGAGCCTTTGATTGCTTACAGTTTATTATTCTGAGCTAGAGGTTAATGTATTTATTGTTCGAATAATTCAGTGAACATTTATGTTTGGAGTGTATATTTAGCAGATTTCATTTTTGTTACCCAGTTTAAACCCCTTTCATAATCTCACTAAATACAGACTAGATTGTCCTTCTCATGTACAATATTGAGGAAACTTAATGAACTTCACCTAGCATGCATGAAAAGGAGAATGCACTATCCCATCTCTTCTTCGGGTTTGCTCTTCAGCTGTCAGTTTTGAATGTTGCTAATTTCTTAAGTCCTCCTTCTCTGCAGGTTAATGGGGTACTGGGTTGTAGGGGTTTTCCCCTCAGTGAAATAATGCTTTCTTACTTCATTACAAGAGAAATTAAACAGGAATTGTCAGTTTACTCCAGAATAAATTCAAGTTTGGACCTCATCCATATTTTCCAATTGACTCTCAAGGAGGTTTCCATTAACGGTTTCTTCAGGAGACCCTTTAACACAAATTTTGTCTTAGGTTTGCTGCCTTTAAGTCTGATTAGTAGAGAAGGGCCCCACAGGTTACATTCATATTTGTAACTAAGTGGGGCTATTGCATGGAGTTGAGTACTAAGCCAGCTATGCAGTGACATTTTTGGACTAGTCTTTAAAAGACATTTTTGCCCAAAGCAGCCACAGCTCCCAAGCAATAAGATGGGCCTGTCAAAGGCCGTGACCATTGCCAGTAGTAAGTTTGGATGCAGACATGCTATTTTGAGGCAGGAGAAAGTTCAGCCATGTAGACACAGACCATCCTATGCCATCCATCTTCAGTGGCAGAAGCAGAGAATAGTTCCTGGCCAGTCTATGTGCTGGTACGGTGAACACTTCTCAGTTGTGGTGGTAGGCATCAAATCTTAACAAGATTTGCCTTTTCATGGGAAGTGAAGCATCTAGAGATTGCCAAACTGCTAACAAATTTTGACAATGGGAAGTAAAAACTTTAATCAGCCTTACTCTGTGGAGTTGGAAAAGTGCAATAATGTACAGCTTACTTGACACTTGAGCTTAACCTCATAATCTTTGCTCTTCGTTCAGCCAACAGAACTGAAAAATGAAGATAAGTGACAAATTATTTTCTCAGTTGTTGGAACTTGAACCTAACTCATAAAGATACTACATTGTCCAGGCGTTCTCTTCCAAAATACAAATCCTTACTTGGAGCATTTCCTTGTGCTTTGCTGGTAACACTACTGAGTGTTTCCTAAAATGCTCCTTTTGGTCATTAAGTTAATGAGAAGATTGACACATTTCCTTGCTAATGAAATTCAAGCAGTTACAGCACTAGCCTTTCATTTGCAGTCATGCTTTTAAAATGCCAGCACCTTTATGGTAGTAAATTATGATTGAAACTGTCATACAATGTTAGCATTGCTCTTCTTGTAAAACTCTTTGAGGAGGAAGAGTTTAAAAATCTCTGAATATGTATCATTTTAAGGAAATAGAATTTCTATAATATATAATTCAAAATCATGCATTCCTAGTATGTCTCAGTGGTGCAAAAGACTATTGGATAGGGCTGGAACTTAATTTCATTAAATAACAGCTAAGAAAACACAAGCTGGAAAAACAAGTTCATACCTTGGAGATCCTGTCACATTATTTCTGTTCACACGTTCCTGTGTATCTGCCTTACCTTTCTCTTCCGACCAAAAAGATATTAGTCTGCACTTTCTTTGAAGAATTTTGACGAGCATAACAAGATAACATAGTTCACATTTAGTGATTCCACAAATTTATACACTAAGGTAATCATATTTTCATGGTTGTTTTGGGTTTTTTTTGGCCGGATAGGAATTGCATTCGTGTCTTGCTCTTGAGAAACAACTTACACTGCCAGATCCAGAACAGGTAGTTTAAAAGGTTTCTGCTATACTCTTCATAAGTCAAGATGTCCACTAACCAAGCTTTCTTGAGCTAAGGGAACATTTCTTTATTGCTGATTATTCTAGCCTGTTTTGGGATGTGTAAAGTGTTGGTACTATTTAGTCCCTTTTATAAATACATTAAACATGCCTAACAGGAGGTACTAGGCATTTCTTGTTAACCTTTTGAATTCCTAAAGTTGCTGCTGAGTTTCTATCTATTTAGCATAGAAAAAAAATTTCTCACGCATTCTTAGTGGTCACAAGGATTGAATGACCTCAATGCCAATAATTGTTGGAACTTTTAGAATATGGCTATTTTTTATATGAAGTTCCTATATGTGCATGGTAGCTTTTTTACTTTATTTTTTTCAATATATTCAGTTTTTAAAAGTGAAGAAGCTTTCACCTATAAAATTTCTATAAAACTTATTAGAAAAAAACCTAAACTACATTTTCTCATTCTTAAAATTTTGTTGATAATTGTTTATTGCTGCATTGATAGTAACAGGGCCTTCTATTACCCTTGATGCTCCCCTAAATCACACCTTTGAAGTGACACATGTAGTCCTTATTTTGTGGTTTCATACATGAACCAAAGGCCGCATTCCATCTGCTGTGAACAGCTTGCTTGGAAACATTGATGGTCTTCAGGTGCACAGCAGAATGACTCTGTCAGCCTTTGTTTGCTGTTGTCTAGAGGTCTGCTTCTTCCCAATCACCAGCAGCCCTTAGTAATGGATCTTAATGGGATGTACATCTCTTATGACAACAGCATTGCTTGGGATAAGAAGTCTCAAAAATGCTCTTCTCTTTGCCATCTCTTGGCCAAGGAATTTCTTCTTTTCAGTGCCTGCAAGAAGTTACTTGTGTAGAAATACTTCAGTTTTAAAGAAGCTTTACTAAAACAGCGAGCAGATGAGTTTTCATTGCAACATGTCATAGTTTGCAACATCAAATGCAATAAATAATTACTCCAAGAGGAAATGAAAGAAAGTCCTTTTAATAATGTGTGAACATCTATCCTTTCTTCTGAAAGGTCATTAATTGAGTAGAGTCTGACATCCTTAGAACTTCAAGTGCATTTTGAAATTAGAAAGAAAATGGAAATGTAAACATAGAGATATGTAAAGATTTTTTAAAAAAAGCTACATTTTTATTCAACATTTGAAGATTCCATTTAACATAACAGTATCTGCTTCAAATGTTGATTGCCTACACTAAAAAAAAGGAAGGTCAGTTAACACAGCTGTTGTGTAGGTAAACCAACTTCTGGTGATAGCACTGATGACTATACATTTTAAAATATGCTTAATGAACAAGTACATTTTTTACCACATTGAATGCTCTCAAATAAGGAAGCCTATCTCAAACATCTTTAAGAGTTACAGTGAGACTACATAAAACAAGAGAAATCAGAGAAGCTTTCTGAAGGGAAGATGATATCTTCTCTCACACAGAGGATTTTACCTTGTATACTTATGTGTTATGGTGCAATGTAATCAACATCACAGTAGAAACGGGAATAAATGTCCTTGGTTTATACAGCTTTGGTTTAATTTGTCCTTGCTGGGAACTGTTTGCTCTTAGTTCCCTGATGGATTTTAATGATGGTGAAATACAGATATATGATTATGTCTACCAATAAGGATCATAATGTGGAGAAACAGAATGGATAAGCACTATTTTTATATTAATTTCATCTTTCTTTAAGGCTTAAATTATAAAGTGCAAAGATTCTTTATAAGTATTAAAATGGGTAGAAGACTTACAGTAATACAAAGCCAGGGAGAGCATTTGCAAAATTACTAATATGCAGGGGGAAAAGTAGATGGCTAAACTTGGCAGAACCCACAAGGAAATTGCTACACATTTCAAATAAAAGCATATCTTGTAAGAAGAGTTGCAAATTTCTAGGCCACAGTATAAAACCACTGTGTGTGATGTATTTTTCATATTCTGTCTGTCTAGGTAGATGAGCTACATACTAAATAAAAAAAACAATGTTGAGCTGTTACGCTCCCATCTTTGTCCCCCCTTAAGTGCTGAAGAAGTGAAAAACAGAGACTTTAACACAGATTTAGTCGGGAGTTCAGCTGCCTTTAGTGAGACATATTAGCTTAACTTAATGGATGTTTTAAGTTGGTCACTGAATTGGGCTCTTTCTATAATGTTTTTTGGGAGTGGAGGGGGTTTGGTTTTGGGGTTTTTTTGCCTGCAGGAGTTCTATCAGTTCCTGATAGATATCAAATCTTTGGGAGCATAGACAAGGAAGCACAGGTGGTCTGAGCCAAAATTGGACTGAGATTTGCTTTAGTTGACAGCATACACATTCCAGAGTCTGCATAATCCACTTTGCAACAGATGACAATGCTCCCTCAGTGACACCTCA
>VWYK01003701.1:646-17904 GCA_013399775.1 Semnornis frantzii
CTGCCGACCCCTCCCCGGTCGGCCCCAGCAATGCTGACGCTCCTCCTAGGAGCTCGCGGGGCTGCCCTAACGCCGGCCGGGCCGGGCCGGGCGGGCTGGATCTGGCCCCGGTGCAGGGTGCGGGAGGTGGCCGCGTCCCCGCCACGTCCCGCTGCAGAGAGCGGGACCGTGCTTGGCAGGGCCCTGGGGCAGAGCCGTGCCCAGCGGTGCCGCCTCGGGGGCGTCGCTCGGCGGCAGCGGAGAGCTGCGGAGCTGTGGCTGCCCCACCGGGCCCTGCGCGGGGCACAGCAGGGGCTTAGAAACCTTTATTAGAGCTCATCGAGTCCAAGGGGACATCTGCAACTGGGGCAGGTTGGCCAGAGGCCCAGACAGGCTGCCCCGGAACGGCGGCAGGGATGGGGCAGCTCCCAGCCCTCGGGCAGCCTGGTCTCAGCTGTTTGAATGGCTGGGACCGGAGAGCCTGTGGGAACAGAACGCAGCACTCAGCCTTGCGGGGACTGCAGGTGGATCCCTGGGGAGGGTGAGAGCAGAGGGTCTGCATTACTGCTGACACCGGCAGTGCGCTTGGTTCCCCAGAGCACTTAGGGGTGCAAAGGTGAGTCTTGCGCTAGTGTGGAGGGTCTGGGAGTGGGTGAGCAGCGTGGCAGAAGCTCAGGAAAGCTCAGAATCCTTCTTGTGTGGTGTCTGGCAGCTGCTCGTGGCTTTCCCGCAGACCTGTGAAAGATGGGGGTGGTGGGGGGAGGCAGTGGCTGGATGTAGAGTGCTGTGCATGCCCCCCAGGCATGCGTGTCCTGGACATCCTGTGCTTTTTCCTAACCACACTCTACACAGAGTCAGCTGTGGCTCTGGTGCTGCTTTCTAAACAGAACAGCACTGTTAAAAATATCCATCATAAAAAAAGGAAACAAGACAAACCCAGTGGTGGTCAGAGGCATTTACCTAAACTGTGTCGAGTGGCTGCACAGCCCTAACCCAAACTTGGCAGCAGAAAGGTGAGGATGTGTGGGCAGGGCGGTAAACATTTCCTAGCAAAAGCAGAAATACAAGTGGCAGGGTCACAGAGGAGCCTCTGTGCCATATCAGATTCCACTCGTGAGGCTGAGTGGTGCTGGAGGGAGCAGAAGGAAACTGGTGACCCAGGCACCACATGTGCTTGGTCCAGCCAAGATTTCCACTAGCCCTGCTCACAGTGCCAGCTGAGCAGAGGAGGACACCAGCACCCAGCTGGTACCACGGCCACCCAGATGTAACAGGTGGGGGTTGGTGGGGGACCTGCTCAGATGCTGGTCACTGTGTCTTGTCTGAAGGTGTCATGGTGAGTGGGAAGGGACCCCATGAATCCTAGAGGCAGGTGGGTCTAGGTCAGGGCTGTGCAGTTAAATTAACCATTTCACCAAACAGTGCTTTGTTTTCTGCCCTGACAGGCCAGTGAGGAGCTGGTATCTGCCCTGTGCTGCTGTCTGCTGCAGGGGCAGGGAGACAACCTGTATGGGGCAGGCCTCACTTGCTGCTGGCAGTGCTTGCAGGAGTCCAAGGTCTGATGTATTAGGGACCACCGGCACAGGTCCCTTGGCCCTGAGGTCTGGGTGGCCCCAGGCTAAGGCAGTCCTGGAAGCATGTCTGAGTTCCTGCTAGGAGAGGGGCATGCAGTTCTCCCTCTTCCCTTTGGTTTTATGATCCAGTTTAATGCTGGGGATGGAGTCAGGCCTCGGTGTTATTTCCGGGAGGAGGGCAGTCAGAAGCGAGACTTTGTGCTGCTGGACCTGGGCACTGCAGGCGTGGCCATAGGCTCCTGCCCGTGAGCATCCCTGTGCCCCTGTGCAGCGTTTCCCAAGGGAGCTGCCATGGTTTTGGCACAGGTTTTGCAGAGGTTATGGGCCTCGGTGGGGGGATGCACACTCTGACAGCCTCCAGTGAGCTGCTGGTGATGTTGAGCTGGATAAGAGCAGGAGCAGTCCCCACCTGCTGCTCAATGGCCCCGAGGCTGTGCAGCCCTTGGCTGTGCCCCTGAGCTGAGCTTGGCTGTGCTCTGTCTGTGGCAGCTGCCCACAGCTGCCCCCCGCAGTGCGTCCTCTGCAAAAACCGAGCAGCTGAAGTGTCACCTCCTCCCCTTCCCCCTCTTTTGCAATAAAAAATGGTAGCTAAAAGAAGCAGGCACCGCAAAACACTTAGCTTGGGAACACCCAATATGGTGTTAACAGTTAGGAGAATAAAATGCATTGAATTGTTACTGTGTGAAACAGTAGAACTGAGCTGATCAGATTGGTTTTCAGATCTTAAACTCAGACATGAAGTGATCATGTTTTGCAGGCCACTTTAGGGATGATACAAATCAATATACCTCAATGGCACAAATCAATGTGTATCAATGGTTAAATATACCAATGGTATAAGTATAGATATGGATGGTATAAATCAAAATATCAGTGGCATAAATCAATATATGTTAATGTTATAAATCTATATTAATGTTATAAATCAATATATTAATGGCATAAATGAAGCTCAGACACTTTTACAGCCTTGAAATATGTTATTAATAAAATCTGAGCCTTGGGCATGGGTCTCAGCATAGCTCCTTGTCTGTCCCAAGCTCCAATGAGCTGCTGTAGTTGCTTGCTCAGCAGAATTCAGGATTTGGGGATTTTTTGCTTTGTTCTTCTCTTGCAGACTGCTGTTGTAATCAGGCTTATGTGCCTGCTCAGCAGAAGGATTCAGGCTGCTCTTGCAAGAGCAATCTGCGCTTCCTGCAACATCTATTTTTGCTTCTTACTTTCTGTGCAGAACAAGGCTGACACTGGTGGGTATCTAACAGCCAACATCTTCCCTTTCTCTGCTTGGCTGAGGTGCTCATATGCCAAATGCTGCAGAAAAGAAGGTCACCAGTGGTGTCTCCCAGGGCTCAGCCCCGGGGCCTGTCCTCTTACATGTCCTTACCAATGATCTGGCTGAGGGCATTGGGGCACCCTCAGTCAGTCTGCAGATGGCACCAAGCTGGGTGGCTGTGTCCTGCTAGAGGCTTTACCGTGGGTTCTGGACAGGTGAGAGCCAAGGGCCAAGGCCTATTGTGTGAAGTGCAACAAGGCCAAGTGCCAGGCCCTGCCCCTGGGTCATAACAACCTCATGGGGAGCTACAGACCTGGGGATGTGTGGCTGGAAAGCTGCAGCCTGGAGAGGGACCTGGAGATGTTGGTTGTCAGTCACTGAGCACGAGGCAGCAGTGCCCAGGTGGCCAACCAGGCCAATGGTATCCTGGCTTGGGCTAGAAGCAGGGTGGGCAGCAGGGACAGGAGGTGCCCATCCCCCTGTGCTCAGCACTGGGCAGGCCACAGCTTGAGTGCTGTGCTCAGCTCTGGACCCTCACTGCAGGAAGGACACTGAGGGGCTGGAGCCTGTCTGGAGCAGGGCAGTGAGGCTGGAGAAGGGCCTGGAGCAGCTGGGCGTGAGGAGGGTCTGAGGGAGCTGGGGGTGTGCAATTTGCTGAATCTCTGTGTGAGGAGCAGAGAGAAGGGAAGGGAGAGGAGAAAGAGAAATTTTACCCAGGTTTGTGCCCCCCAGGGCTGTGTGGTGCTCACAAGCCAGGCTGGTGTGCAAAGTGCAGGTCTTGCCTACTGCTTCTGAGCCAGGTCCCCATAGGGGACAACTGCCGCTGGAGCTAGCTGGATGCTGGAAGGCCAGGAGTGGCCTGGTCCTTCCCTTCTGTGATGCTGCCACGTGCTGCAAAATAGCCTGCTGAGCCCTTGGTGGCAAACCATGTGCCAAGGGCTGGAGCAGGTGGTGGTGTAGTGGTGGTGTCCCTGGTAGCTTCAGTCCCCGCTCCAAGCCTCTTGTAGTGGGAAGCACAGTAAAGAGCCAGAGGAGCTATGAACTGCTTGTGGCTTGGTGCACAGAGTGCTGCTCGTTTTGCTGGCACTGCCATGCACCTCACCCACTGCTGCTGTCTGTGCCTTTACCTTGTAAGTTTACACCCATTCAGACTTCCCCCTCTGGGCCAAGACTTGCACCTTCAGCACAGGTTTCTCTCTAGAGAGGTCTCCTTATGGGGCACTGCAGACCTCCAGAGGTGACTTCCAGCTTATACTTCTGTGGCCCTGCCAGCTCCAAGGTTTGCTCTGCAGCAGGGCAGTGGCAGGGCTGCATCCACTGGTTCCTCAGGTGAGCCCAGGCAGGTGTTAGCAGCCTTGTCAGAAAGGATCCATTGGGCCAGAAACCCTGACAGTGCTGTGGGGAGGTCAGGAGGGTTCCCACCGTGCCCTGGCTGACACCTGTCTGTGTTTACTGCTGAAAGCTGAACTTCTGAACAGTTAAACCCAAGCTAGGTCATTAGAGCAGCACTTGGTGTTTGCCCTCCCTTGCTCACTGATACAGGGAGGTGTTTAGAGAAGGGCACCAAAGCAGCATTGTTTTTGTTCTCATTCAGTAGCTTTGCTTCCTGTGTCTCTCCAGTCCAAGTCAGGATTTTTTTAGTCCCAGATGTGGTTAAAATTGTGTGTTTGTCTTGCCCTAGGAGGCTGTGGTGAAGCATTAGCTGACCTGGGCCACAAGGAGCAGTGGCAGGCATGGTGAGGTGTGGTAGACACCTTGCATTAGGTGGCAAAAGGCTCAGGGAGCTACCTTGCAGCAGCAGAGCTGGGACCTTTGACCTGGGCGTTCCCAGAGCTCTCTGCATTCCAGGAAGAGCACAAATTGTTCCCTAGGGAAAGGTCTTTGTCGTGGTTGTGAAGCCTTAATGTGATGTTGGCTTGAGAGAAGGCAGGAAGCAGACTGAGTGAGGTGGTTTGGTTCTTCCCCAGGTTTTCCTGGTTTATTAGGAGAAATTACAGCATTTGGAATTAGGACTAATAATTCACTTTTGTATATGTTACAATATTATATATTAACTAGCTTAATTACATTTAATTGGGTTGTGGGAGTTGCAGCTTCTGCAGGCTTCACTGTGCTGTTAGTTCTGGCTGCAGTTTGACACTGCAGCTGGAGCAGAAGTGTGAATGGTTGGTAATGGAAGATTCCCACAGAGCCACAGAATGGCAGGGGCTGGAAGGGACCTCCAGAGGTCATCCAGTCCAACCCCTGCCAGAGCAGGGCACCCAGGGCAGGGTACAGAGTAACACATCCAGGCAGGTTCTGGATCTTTCCAGAGCAGGAGACTCCACAGCCTCTCTGGGCAGCCTGCTCCAGGCTCCAGTACCCTCCCAGGGACAAAGTTTGCCCTCCTGTTCCCCTGGCACCTCCTCTGCTCCAGCTGGCACCCAGTGCCCCTTGTGCTGCCCTTGGGCACCCCTGGGCAGAGCCTGGCTGCATCCTGCCCACACTGCCCTGCACATCTTTAGCACAGCACTGAGGGCAGCCCTCAGGCTCCTCTGCTGCCAGCTGCCAGCCCCAGCTCCCTCAGCCTGGCCTCACAGGAGATGTTCACTGCCTGCAGCAGCTTTGCCTCTGGGCTGGACTCTCAGGCAGTGCTGAGGTCCTTCTTGAGCTGAGGGCCCAGCACTGGTCATTCAGAAGTGCCCATGCTGTAAGTGGACCTCACTTACTTTGGGGTGCAGAAAATAGTGTAGGTGGTAAGATGTAAATAAGTGTAGGTGAGAAGGAGCCTCTGAAAGTCTCTTGTCCAACTCCTATTTGGAACAGGACCTTACCCAGCCCTGGGTCAGGTCAACCATGGCTTTATCAAAGTAAGCCTTGAAAACTATAAGGGAAGGCCATGCCCATCTCTGGGTGTTTCCCTTTCTGCACCTCCTTCCTAGTGAGGAGTTTTTATCCCTGTGTGCAGTTTGAACTAAGCTGCAGTTCATGGCTCTCCCCTCTTGCCACAGCATCTGCTGCTTCAGGTGAGGACACTGCTGCTCAAAGGTGCCCAAGGACTTTGCTCACACTGTGACTGATTCCCCTCTGAGCTGCCAGCAGTGGGCATGGAATGGGCAGTTTCTGGCTGTTGCCTGAGCTCTGGCAGAAGTGCTCAGGAGAAGAGCAGGGGCTGGTGATTGTCACTGTGGTTCTCAGGCTCCCTTGGCCTTCTCTCTCCTGTTCAGGTTTGCACCAGATCTCCCAGAACAAGGTGGCAGTGCTGCTCCTGGCTGGAGGCCAAGGAACTCGCCTGGGAGTGAGCTACCCCAAGGGCATGTACGACGTGGGGCTGCCCAGTGGCAAGAGCTTGTACCAGATCCAAGCAGAGAGGATCCGCAAGGTCGAGCAGCTGGCTGCCCAGAGACACCACTGCCAGTGTGCCATCCCCTGGTAGGTGACCCAGAGCCTGTGTGCCATCCCCTGGTAGGTGACCCAGAGCCTGTGTGCCATCCCCTGGTAGGTGACCCAGAGCCAGTGTGCCATCCCTGGTAGGTGACCCAGAGCCTGTGTGCCATCCCCTGGTAGGTGACCCAGAGCCTGTGTGCCATCCCCTGGTAGGTGACCCAGAGCCTGTGTGCCATCCCCTGGTAGGTGACCCAGAGCCTGTGTGCCATCCCCTGGTAGGTGACCCAGAGCCTGTGTGCCATCCCCTGGTAGGTGACCCAGAGCCTGTGTGCCATCCCCTGGTAGGTGACCCAGAGCCTGTGTGCCATCCCCTGGTAGGTGACCCAGAGCCTGTGTGCCATCCCCTGGTAGGTGACCCAGAGCCTGTGTGCCATCCCCTGGTAGGTGACCCAGAGCCTGTGTGCCATCCCCTGGTAGGTGACCCAGAGCCTGTGTGCCATCCCCTGGTAGGTGACCCAGAGCCTGTGTGCCATCCCCTGGTAGGTGACCCAGAGCCTGTGTGCCATCCCCTGGTAGGTGACCCAGAGCCAGTGTGCCACCTCCTGGTAGGTGACCCAAAGCCATCCCCTGGTAGGTGACCCAGAGCCACCCCCTGGTAGGTGACCCAGAGCCTGTGTGCCATCCCTGGTAGGTGACCCAGAGCCAGTGTGCCATCCCCTGGTAGGTGACCCAGAGCCACAGCCCTGCTCTGGCAGGGGTCTCTGCATTGCACTCTTGCCCATGCTGGCTTTTGGAAGCACTTTGCTGGGTGCTGTACAAAGGCATATCTGGGGCCAGCCTGTTGTGATGCCAGCAGCTGGGGGAGGCTGCTCAGGGGTGGACTGAGCACTGCCCACTCCTGTCACTGCTGATCTGTGCTGGCTTTGCAGCCATAGTCCCTCAGGACTCCCATCAGCAGCACTTCCAGTGCATGGCTCAGATGCTCTGCAGGAGATTCCATCTCTCTGTGCTGCTTGCTCGAGTTCCTTGCATGCAAGGAGACATCACCTGGAGCTTCCAAGCTCACCTCCCAAGACCCTGCTCCCCTTGAGCAGTAAAGACTTGTCATGCTCCATTTCCAGGCCACATCTTGCTGTCATTTGCAGCTGGCTATCATCTCTTCCAGCTGCTCCTAGCTTGCAAGAGCCTTCAAAAGAGAGTAGCTCTGTGCAGGGTCAGGATACCAGTTCCCTCTGGGGTGTGGTGGCTGGGAGAGCTGAAGATGCAGCAGGCTCTGGGAATGTTTTCTGCTAAGTGTGAAGAGAAATCACTGTCTGGTCTGAGATAGGGTTTGGGAAGAGCACAAGAGGCTATCTTTAGGGTATCACAAATTGGAGATCAAAAGTGGCTGAGTCCTTGCTGTGTCTTCCTGCAGCCATGCTTGCATAACCTGAGCTGCTGAAGCTGGGCTGGGTTGCTTGCAGCATGCAGCATCTGCTGGTGATGTTTACAGATCCTCTCCCTGGGCTGAGGGGGCAGTTGGCTGCTGCAGGACACCAGAGGCCAGGCCGTGCTGTGCTGCAGAGATGTAAATTGGTGGAGGGTGTGAGGAGCAGACTCTCCTGCCCAAGGGACTGCCTCCCCTGGCATGCTGGCAGAGCACCCTGCATGCCTATGCCAAGAGCTGCTGAAGTGCTTAACAGACAGCTGATGGTGGCTGGTAGCCACTTCTGAAGGTGGAAGATAGTGGAGAGTGAGAGAGCAGCAGTGTGGAGCTGCAAGTGGAGGGGGAAACAGAGAAAGTAAAGAGAAAAGCAAATGCTGCAGGCAGCAGTGGGCAGTGGTGCTGGGCACCTTTGCCCAGAGCAGCTGCTGGGCACTCACAGCTGGTTCTCAGCACCTCGTGCTGGGCAGTGCTGCTGGGGTGAGCACTTCAGCAGGTGGCTGAGGCTGCAGTGATCTCCTTTGCTTTGCTTCCCAGCCCATCTTGGCACCTCAGGGAGGAGCTCTTCTGTCCTGGCTGGAGCCGAGCTCCATGCACAAGCTCCTTGCAGCCTCGCTGTGGGGTGGGCTCTGGAGCAGAGCATGCTGAGGGACACTGTCCTGGCTCTCAGTTTACACCTGGAGCTCCTCCCTTTTTCTTCCAGTGGAGGTTTTGTCTGCTCTGCTGTCCTTGCCCACTGCTCAGTTCCCTTTCCTTCCCAGGTACATCATGACCAGCGAGTTCACCCTGGGGCCCACAGAAGAGTTCTTTGTCCAGCATGACTACTTCCACCTGGAGAGAGCCAACGTGGTCATGTTTGAGCAGAGGATGCTGCCTGCTGTCACCTTTGATGGGAAGGCCATCTTGGAGGAGAAGGGGAAACTTGCCATGGCCCCAGGTATCCTGCTCCCACTCTTACGTGGTACAGTGATGTTGGTGATTGCTCCTGGCCATCAGCCCAGCCTTGGCACATGGAGCAGTCTCTGGAGGGCAGTGCTGATGCTGCTGAGCAGCATGGGGAGGTTCAGTTGGGTGTTGCAATCAGGACTGTAGCAACCTCTCTTCAGTTCATGCCTGAGATGTGAGCCACCTCCAAGATCATCAGTTCCAAACAACAACCTAACCCTGCCAAGTCCACCACTAAGCCATGTCCCTAAGTGCCACATCTGCTCATTTTGGAGCACTTCCATGGGTGGTTCTACCACTCCTCTGGGCAGTCACTGAAGACTTTTTTCCCTATGTCCAACCTAAACCTCCCCTGGCACAACCTGAGGCCAATTCCTCTCATCCTGTTGCTTGTTACCTGGGAGAAGAGCCCAACCCCCATCTTGCTCCAACCTCCTTCCAGGGAGCTGTAGAGAGAGATGAGCTCTGCCCTCAGCCTCTTTACCTCCAGGCTGCATACCCCCAGCTCCTTCAGCTGCTCCTCCCCAGCCCTGTTCCCCAGACCCTTCCCAGCTTTGTTGCTCTTCTCTGGACCTACTGCAGCCCCTCAGTGTCCTTGGAGTGAGAGACTCTGCTCTCCTCTTGCTGGCCACACCATTGCTGATCCAGGCCAGGGTGCTGGGGGCCTTCTTGGCCACCTGGGCACACTGCTGGCTCCTCTTCAGCACCCAGACCCAGCACCCTCAGGTCTTTCTCTGTGAGCAGTTTCTGGCCACTGCCCCAGGTTTGGAGCATTCATGGGGTTGTTGTGACCCAAGTGCAGGACCCAGCACTTGGCCTCATTGAACCTCTTCCCACTGACCTCCATCCACCTGTCCAGCCTGGGCTGGTCCCTCTGCAGAGTCTCCCTGCCCTCCAGCAGATCAGTGCTTCCACTCAGCTTGTGTCATCTGCAGACTTACCAAGAGTCCCTCAGTGCCCACATCCAGACCATTGCTGAAGATGTTAGACAGAAGTGTCCCAGCACTGAGCTCTGGGGAGCAGCACTCACAACCACTTGCCAACTGAAGTTACCTCTGCTCCCCACCACTCTCTGGGCTCAACCACCCAGCCAGTTTTTCACACAGGGAAGAGTCTGCCTGTCCAAGCCATGAGCAGCCAGGTTCTCCAGGAGGATGCTGTGGGAAATGGTGTCAAAGGCTTTACTGAAGTCCACAGCCTTCCCCTCCTCCATGGGGTGGGAGGAGATCAGGTTAGTGGAGCAGGGCCTGCCCTTCATGAACCCATGCTGCATGTACCTGATGCCCAGGTTGTCCTGCCCATGCTGTGTGCTGGCACTCAGGGTGAGCATCTCCATAGCCTCCCCCAGCACACAGGTCAGGCTGTCAAGTCTGTAGTTTCCTAGATCCTCTTTTTGACCCTTCCTGTAGATGGGGGTCACATTCCCTAACTGCCAGTCAGCTGGGCCCTCCCCAGGTAGCCAGAGTCAGGAGAGGTGCAGCTGGCAGGGCTGTGCCTGAGGTCCCTGCAGTGCTGCCCCCGTGGGTGAAGCTGTTGGGGGTGGGGCTGATGTTCAAGGCTGGTAGCTGGAAATGGGTAGAGGCAGCAAGAGCAGAACTCCAAAGTGCTTGCAGTGTCTCACCTAGCAGAGATCACCTCTTCTAACCTGGCATGGTGAGGGACTGCAGGCAGCCTGGCCAGGGCCATGCTGAGTGGTGTCTCTCCCGAGCTTGCAGGGGTGTCAGAGGAGCAGCAGTGTCAGGGTGATCTGTGGGGAGCAAGCATGCAGAGGCTTTTTGTGCAGCTGCAGTGCAAGCCCTTGAAAAGGCAGTGGGGGGCTGTGGGGGGAGGAGAAACTGACTGAGATTTATTTCAGTCTTTTTCTTCAAGCTGAATTTTGAACCACAGAGTGGTCTTGGTTGGAAGGGACCCCCCAGAGGTCATCCATTCCAACCCCCCTGCAGTCAGCAGGGACAGCTGCAGCTAGATCAGGTTTGCTCAAAGCTTTGTCAAGCCTCATCTCCAAAGTCTCCAGGGATGAGGCCTCAACCACTTCCCTGGGCAGCCTCTGCCAGTGTCATGGTGCAGAGCTTGTTTCCAAATCTGCTTTTGCCCTGCCCTGCAAGAGAAGAAATGTTGCAGGCCTTCCCCACCCTCTGCTAGTGCTTTGCTTTTTGGTATTTTCTCTCTGAGGATCCTAACAAAGCCACATGAAGTCTTGGGAGGCTTCTCCATGAGGCTGATCCCCACGGTCCTACGCTGTGGGTGATGGAGTTGGGATGTGGAGCTGCCCAAGGCTGTCTGAGCAGTGTGGCAGAGCTGGAAAAGAAGTCTGGTAGCACTTCTGTGGGCTGGGAAGCAGTTCAGTGCTTCTCAGGGAGGCTTGCTCAGGACTCCCAGCTGCTGCTGGTAGCTGCAGAACCCCTCCCGAGCCACTAATGAGGCATTCCTGTCGCTTCCCTTGCACTGCAGACGGCAATGGGGGCTTGTACCGAGCCTTGGTGGAGAACAGGGTCCTGGAGGACATGAGGCGGCGAGGAGTGCAGTACCTGCACGTCTACTGCGTGGACAACATCCTGGTGAAGATGGCAGACCCTGTCTTCATTGGCTTCTGTGTCTCCAAAGGGGCAGACTGTGGTGCCAAGGTGAGGTGGTGCTGGCTCTGGGCCATCTTCCCCCGAGGAGTTGAGGTCTGGCTGTGCTGGGAAGCTGCTGGTTAGAGCTCAGATGGCTCAGGGTGCTCAGGCCTCTGCCCAGCAGCTGCTCACTCAGAGCCCCTCCTGTGGCTGTTCTCTGCTTCTCCCAGACAAGGAACTGTGGTTAGAGCAGGGACTGGAACTGCTCAGGAAGCTACAAGCTGGAATTGCTTCCTCTTTCTACCCTGCTCTTTCTGCAGAGGCACCAGAGCTGTCTGCAGGGGCTCCTGGACTGGGTCATGTGTGATAAACACAGCTTGAAGTCTGGGGCAGGCATTCCTGATAGCCAGAGTGGGAGATGGGGACAGCAACCCCAGCCTGGTTTGCACAGAATCGTTCAGGTTGGGAAGGAGCCCTGGGATTACTGAGCCCAACCATTGACCCTGCTCTGCAAATTCACCCTGAGCCACACCTCCACGCACCACATCTAAACGACCTTTAAACACCTCCAGGGCAGGTGACTCCACCACCTCCCTGGGCAGCCTGTGCCAGCGTCTGAGCACTCCTGCTGTGAAGAGCTTTTCCTGCTGTGCAGCATAACCCCTCACCTGGTGCAGCCCCAGGCCACTGCCTCTTCTTCTGTCATTACCTGTGAGAAGACCAGCACCAACTTCTCCACTGTGTCCTTCAGGTAGCTGTAGAGAGTGATGAGGTCTCCCCTCAGCCTCCTCTTCCTCAGACTAAGATCCTCAGCTCCTTTGTGCCCCTCAAGCTGCAGGTGCATGAGGAGAGATTTCTCTTGTTCAATCACTAACAGTTCCCACACACAGGGAGCAGAGGGCCAGCAGCTGCAAATATCTCATGGCAGGTCCCAGTCCTTGGTGAGAGAAGTGCCCCACAGTGTGCCAGTGGAGCTGGTTTGTCTCCTGAGCAGCAGTGCTCCAGTGCTGGGTTTTGTTGGTCAGAACCTGTCTCCAGGCTGTCCTGCACGGCCACCACTGCCCTGCTGCGTTCCTCAGGTCCCATAGGAGCTGCAACAGTGCTGGGAGTTTCTTTCCCCTTGCCACAACCCCTGTCCTGTGACTGCAGGTGGTGCAGAAGGCCTACCCCACGGAGCCCGTGGGGGTGGTGTGCAGTGTGGATGGGGTGTACCAGGTGGTGGAGTACAGCGAGCTCAGCCTGGAGGCGGCGCAGCAGCGGGGCCCCGACGGGACCCTGCTCTACAGCACTGGCAACATCTGCAACCACTTCTTCACAGTGGACTTCCTGGAGATGGTGGCCCAGTAAGTTCCAGCAGACCTGCTAGGCAGCTCCACAGCCCAGAAATGCTTCCAAGAGTGGATGCTCCCATTTCCCACTGTGTAACTCCAGCTATGGGTGCCCTTTGCTCTGCCCTTTGTCTCCTCCCTCCTCCAAACAGCTCACACCAGCTGTTAACCCTCGGTGCCAGCCCCAGCATCTCCTCTGGCCTTACCCCCTGAAGATGTTGTGTGCTTTGCTGTAGCTCAGGTGACCAAGACACACCAATGCATGACCTTCCAGAGCTTGCAGTGTGGTCACTGGTACAGCATTTTCAGTGGGAGCATCACCTATGGCATTCCTCAGGACAGCAGAGGTTGGGGGATGACTTTGCACCTGGGTGTGGGAGGTGGGGATGTGACACTGGGCATGTGGTGAGCAGCCCTACAGCCTTCCTGCAGAGCTTGGTGAAGGATCTGCTCTGCTGCATTGACATCCTGCTCAGATAACAATTTGGGTTTCCTGGTTTTGTGTCTGCCTGCAGTTTCAGCTGGGCACTTGCTCCTCCCTCTCCTCTTGCCTTACAATAGAATCATAGAATGGGCTGGGCTGGGAGGGCCCTCCAAAGCTCATCCAGTCCAAGTCCCTGCACTCAGCAGGGACATCATCCACTAGGACAGGTTGCCCACAGCCCTGCTCAGCCTCACCCTGAGTATCTCCAGGGATGGGCCCCAACCACCTCCCTGGGCAACCTGTTGCAGTGTTCCAGCAGCCTCCTGCTGTAGAACTTGTTCCTCACATCCAGTCCAAATCTGCTCTACTCCGGTTTGAAGCCATTGCCCCTGGTCCTGTCCCTGCAGGCCTTTGCAAACAGCCTCTCCCCACCCTTCTCCTGTGCTGTCTCCCTGGTGCAGGGGTGCTGCTGGCCAGGCTGCTTTGTCACTGAGGTGTTCCCTGGCTGTGGCCTGTGCCAGTTCTGGGAGGGCAGCACCCACACCAGCTGGGACATGGCCCGGACCAGCAATAGGGCACCTGTCTGCCAGGGCTGTACTGCTCTTTGCCAGGCAGGCCTGAAGTAAATGCATCATTTCTCCTCTTGCAGCAGATACGAGCCCCAGCTGAGGCACCACGTGGCCATCAAGAAGGTGCCCTACATTGACCAGGAGGGCAATCTGGTAAAGCCGCTAAAGCCCAACGGGATAAAGCTGGAGAAGTTTGTGTTTGATGTGTTCCAGTTCTCTAAGTTAGTGGCAGATACAATTCTGGTTTTACCCCTCCCCCCCCCCACCTCTTCTCTGTGCTTGTTTGAATGAGTGCAGGTGGCTCCAGGCCTTGCCAGGGAGCAGCAGGAGCCTGTCAGAGAGGCCGCTGGGTCTGCACCCAGCTCCCACACAGCAGCAGCAGCTCAGGCTCTGCCAGGGTGTGATGGTTTGGGAGTTCCCTGCCCCACCACACTTTGTAAAATCCCCCAGACTAGACTCAGCCAGCTGGAAGTTAAGGCCTGAAGCTCTATTTACAGCTCAGCACAAGGTACAAACAGAGATAGACACAATGGAGAGGAATAGTGACAGAGATACACAAGTTAAAGGTGATACAGAAACACAATTCCCCTCTCAGACATCAGAGACCCCAGGAGGGGCTCCCAACCACCCTTCCACCTTCTTCCCACCCCTATACCTTACCCCAAGGTTTGCCTTACACACAAGGTGAGTTTGGATGATAGGCCAGGGGAGGTTAGAAGGAAAGTGGTTAGTGAGGTTACTCGGCAGAGAGGAGAAGGCAAGAAGCTGCTAGACAGCCCTAGAGTGTCTGTGCCTGAGTGTTTGTGTTTGTGTTCTTAGCTTAAACATCTCAGTGAGCCTATGAGTGAAGCAGACATCACCACTGTTTCCTTTTCACAGCCTATAATATCATTTTCTCTATTAAAATATTCCAATTAGCCTCAAACCAGCACACAGGGCTGGTGCCAGGGCACTCAGCAGCCACGGGGCTTGCTCTCACTCTGCTCCCAGAGGAGGTGCTGCCTGCCCAGCTTCTGCCAGCCCCGGGAAAGAGGGGAAAAAAGAAAGGAGAACTGGAGCACAAAGGCCAGGTCTAGTACCAGCCCATGACTCAAAAGCTGTGTGCCTGGCAGCTGCAGCTCTGGTGGTGCTTCGTGTGTTGCACCTCGGCTCAGCTCACACCCTGGCTGCTCAGGGTTCCTGCTGCTGTGGACACTGTGTGGACTTGGCAAGCTCTGAAGCTGAGCTGAGAGCACTGTTAGTGCAGCCAAGGTGGGGGGTTGTCTTTAGGGAATGAGAGGGTTTAATGTTCTAGCAGAAAAGTGTGCTCCATGGTCTTGAGTTCAGCAGTAAGGATTCTAGTTCAGACCTGGCAAAAAGAGACCTCAGGCAAGCAGTTACCTTTCTTTGGGGACTTTTCTTCTTAAAGGAGTTCTTTTAGGACAGAGAGCTCAAGGTTTGAATGGGTCTCTGCTTCCTGATATGAGCTCTGTACAGATGGTACCAAGGCAAAAAACACTGTGGGGGGAGCAGTGCCACGTTCTGAGTGGGCTTCCCTGCAGGCAGGGACACCTCCTGCTTCTGGTCACCCTCTGAAAGTAGCCTGGCAGCTGCTCCTCACCTGTGAAATGCAGAAAGGCACAGAGGCTGCTGTGGGCTTTTGGTAATTTGCATTCCCATTTCTGGTGAACAGCTGCACCCAGCCTTCAGCTGGGAACCCCCCAGAGTGCTCATTCATCCTGGGGCACCGTGGGCCCTGCAGTGCAGCTCCAGGAAGGTTCCCTGCTTCAGGCATCACTGCTCTGTCCATCCTGCCTGCTCTTAGCCGAGGCTCCCAGTGGCTGCAGAGGTTTCTGTGGGATCTCTGCAGAGCTGCTGCTTCCCCTCCCACTGGTGCACAGCCCTGCAGGGCCTCCAGGCTGCCTCGTGTGCCCAAAGAGACAGCACATTGCAGTCTCCAAGAGATGCCAGAGCCTTGCCTCACAGAAGCTGTTGCTGCACCAACAGGCTCTGATGGTTGCTGCCTTTCATTATCTTTGTCTTCTCCCCTTTGCTGGTAGGAATTTTGTGGCATTTGAAGTTGTGAGAGAAGAGGAGTTCTCACCACTGAAAAATGCAGAGCCAGCTGACAAGGACACTCCTGCCACTGCCCGGCAGGCACTGCTGGCCCAGCACTACCGCTGGGCAGTGCGGGCTGGGGCAAGGTTCCTGGATGAGAAGGGCTGCAGGATTCCAGAGAAACTCAGGTATGAACCTCTGTGACCACCTCCTCTGCCTCTGGCTGCCCAGCCATGCCAGCTAGCTGCCAGCATGTGCTGAGCTCTGCCAAGCCAGGCGTTGGTTTGCCCACAGGGCCGCTGCTGTCTTCTGCTCTTCTCCACTGCTGCTGCCCTGGCTGGAGGGCTGGGCAGGGAGAGACTTAGTGAAATTCAGCAAGGGCAAGGGTAGAGTCTGGCACCTGGGACTGAACAACCCCAGGGAGCAGGATAGGTTGGGGACTGAGCTGTTGGAAGGCAGCGAAGGGGAAAGGGATCTGAGGGTCCTGGTGGATGGGAGGGTGCCCATGAGCCAGCAGTGTGCTCTGGTGGGCAGGAGGGGCAATGCCATCCTGGGCTGTGGATAATAGGTGGAGAGGGATTCTCCTGCCCCTCTGCTCTGCATGCTGAGGCCACATTTGGAGTACTGTGTCCAGTTCTGGGCCCCTCAGTTCAGGAGGGACATAGAACTGCTGGAGAGAGTCCAGCACAGAGCCACAGAGATGCTGAAGGGAATGGAACAGCTCTGGTAGGAGGAGAGCCTGGGGGAGCTGGGGCTGGGAGCTTGGAGCAGAGGAGCCTGAGAGGTGACCTCAGCAATGGTCATAAAGATGTGCAGGGGAGTGGCAGGAGGCTGCAGCCAGGCTCTGCTGGGTGATGCCCAATGCCAGCACAAGGGGCACTGGTGGAAGCTGAGGCAGAGGAAGTGCCATGGAAACAGGAGGAGGAATTTTTTCCCTGTGAGGGTGACAGAAGCCTGGCACAGGCTGCCCAGGGGGGCTGTGGAGTCTTTCTCTGGAGATACTCAAAACCTGCCTGGATGTGTTCCTGTGTGACCTGCTCTGGGTGATGCTGCTCTGGCAAGGGGCTTGGACTGGCTGAGCTTTGGAGGTCCCTTCCAGCCCCTGACACTGTGAGTCTGTGACTGGGAGTGCAGAGTGCTGTAGGCTTCATCTCTGGCAGGGATTCCTGCCCTTGGGGTCACGTATAGCAACTGGTTAGGCAAGGGGGAACCTTTTCCATCCTTTTGGACTTGGCCAGTCCAAGGAATTGTAATTTGTGGCCCTCACCAGCTTTTCTGAGTATGGCTCCAGAGCTTAAAGCCCAGCAAGACCCTCAGGAGGGCTTAAGGATCAGTTGTTAGAGCAGTTAGCAGCTGAGATCCTTCTGCAGCACACTGAGTGGGAGGCTGGTTTTACTCTGTGGGGCTGTGACTTCCTTAGCTTCTCCTTTAATCCACACACACCCCACACCCCCCCAGCTGTTTGAGGAACACCTCTCTAAAAGGGATGTTCTTGTGGGATGAGAAATGTTGGGACCAGCTGATGCCCTTTGGCTTTCACACTTTGTGTTAAGATGTCTGGTGCATGTGAAGGTAACAAATGTCTGCTCCTGGGCCTTCTGTCCTTGAGGAGCTTTCCAGGCAGATACACTGCTGTTGGGGCACAGCAAGCAGCTCACCCTGTGTTCTCCTCCCCAGCCTCTCAGGAGCTGAAGAGCCTCCAGCTATCTGTGAGATTTCACCACTGGTGTCCTACTTCGGAGAGGTGAGAACTGTTCACAGCTCCCCTGAGCAGCAGGCAGCTCT
>VWYK01003718.1:2900-14787 GCA_013399775.1 Semnornis frantzii
TGAAAGAAAAACAGGTAAAAGTTACTTTCAGGTCCTGGGAGCAGCAGAAACTGAAAAAGGAAGGGAGAAGTGATAACAACCAAGCTGTAAATAAGGGATTCCATTTGGATACTTCATGAGCCTTAGTGTTTCACCTGGTAAAACACAAGGATGTCTATATTTATTTGTAACTTTTCACCTCAGTGCTTGCCTGTCAGGAGGTAATCATTAATTGGAAGAAATATTTTGAAAGAAGACATTTGCAGTTCTCCTACATCTGTTTCACCTTCCTGGTGTGCAAGGCAAGGGAATAGATACATTTTAATTGTGTCATTGAATGGGATGGTTCTGAATGACAAAGTGCTGGATTTTGAAAACATGCCTGTTAAAACTGGTGTGGCTGGACCTCTCGGCTTAAATGTGGCATGTCATTTCAAAGGCACTGAAGCCAGGTACATAACTTGCCCCAGACGTTTAGATACAGTGGAGCAGTCACACATGATGTTTTGAATGAAGTTGCTTATACCCTAGTAATGGGTATTTGATGAATAATACTGTAGCTCTAGATACCTTTCTTTGCCATGTATTTTCACACTAGTAAATTGGCACCCATGGCAATCACTGTGTTTGTCAAACCAGCTTCAAGGTCTTAGTGTCTCGTTTTCTTGTCACAGATACTTGAAAGTGCTTGCTGCGTTTTTTTCCTTTAATGAAATGAACAGCTTGTGGAGAGCTAAGGTTGTACATTGGGTTCATAATCAGTTTTGCTTATACAGAATATTTTATTTTCTGCCTTTCTTTCATTTGGGTAGTATTTATATGGTAACAGAACCTCCATTAACTCCTGCTGTTTATTCTATACCCTTAAGCTATGTAGCCCTTTGTTGTGGCATCACAGTGGCGACCCTGGAATCAATTACTGTGCATAACAACCAGAATATGATGAGGCTTATTCTGTAGCTGTTGTTTTCCAGTGGTATTGGTGTATGCAAGTCTCTTGTAGTACACAAAGCAGTAGGATAAACCTGTCTAAGAACTTCCTAACACTACCTGGCCAAAAACAACAGTAAAAGCAATAGGGGAGAAAATGGGTTCCTTTGCTGATCTCTTGTCTTACAGTCCCGAGGGTGCATCTGGGAAGGCTACAGCATTCTTCCTGCATTTGGAGAGTTGGGATGTTCTCCATTACTTTTGATGTCTGTCTCTTCCCTGGAAGTGAGTGCATGTGCAAATGTGATACAGATGTTGTATGAAAGCTTAATTACGCCTCTCTTTACTTTAAGTTGTGGTGCTGCTCTGTTTTGACCCCCTCATTCCAAAAGCCTTTTGCTGAGAAGAGAAGGGAAACCATTTCCCCATTCTTGTCTTACTCAGGGGTTAATTGTATGTTGCACTGTGACTGTACTTCAACAAAAGCTCAAAAATAATACTCTTTATCAAAAAGGTGAAAGTTTTTAGGCTAGCTTGGATTTTCTGGGGGGGGTGTGTGTTTTGTTTTGTTTTGGTTTTGTTTTGTGTTTTGGTTTTTTTTTTTTTTTTGTTTGGTTTGGTTTCTTTTAACAGAAATTTAGGAGTCCTTACCAATTTCAGCCAAAAGAAGAAATCCCACCCTGACGTTACATTTCATCCACACACTTTGCTTCTGAGAGAGTTTAAATCTCCCTGCTGTTTCCTCACATTTGGTTGCTGGTTGTTGACAGCCAGCTCAGTTAAATTCTCACAGGTGCAATTGTAAGCAGCTAGCAGGAACTGAAGAAACACCAATAAGCCCACTTAGGAAATCCCCTAGTAGCTTGCTGCTCACTTGAATCAGAAGACCAGAAATACAGTTAGTGGCAGTTAGAAAAAAAAAGGAAGGAAAAAAGTTATAATCTTAACTCATGACTTAAATGAAAGGAATATTCTCTGCTGTAGTATCTGGTGTTAACGTGTTACCACAGCTCTTCTCATAGAATCTTCTCCACCTGGGCTCCTGAAACTAATGAGGTGATCACTTCATGGCACTCCTGAAAACTAATATTGTACTCTGTGGTTCTGGGATGCCAGATATGCAGTCAGATTGGATAAACACATTTCCTCTTGATTTTGGTGTCTTTAGTTCTATTTTACCTTTGTGCTCATTGCTTTCACAATTGCTGGTCTTTCCCCCCTTTATTTTTCAACACTCCCTACAATACAACAAAATGAAACAAGCCATTCTTTCAAGATGACTGAGACCTCATTTGTTTATATTTTCAGATAGCAAGAATAGTCTCTTCAATTTTATGACCAAATGTAACATGGAATTATTTTATTTTTAGTAGTCTGAATCATGAGGTAATGAGATTGTCCAAAGCAGTTTCTAAGCTAACATGGCTTGGAAGTCATGTTTGTGGAGGAAGATAATTGAGCAGATCTGAGCCAGTTCTGGTGTGTTTGGGTTTTTTGGGTGGTTCTCCTCCCCTTCCCACTCCTCCCAAGATGTGTTTCTTTCTAGAAAAATTGTAATGTTTTGGGGGGGAGGGGAAACATATAAAATGCATTATGCATGCCATTTAAAAGGAAAAAAAAATATCAACCACTTGTCCATCAGCTCTGTTGGCTAAAAATATCTTCTTTTTTTTTTCCCCTTTTCCTTTGGTTCTTTTAAGGAAACAGCTTGCATTGTCACAAAATTGTATATGTGATATTTTCTGTTAGAAAGAAACCAAAGAATAGTGTCACAGAATCATTTGCAAGTGGAGTACTTGGCAAAATTATCAACAAAAAAAAAAAAAAAAAGAAAGAAAAAAGGTAAAAGAAAAGTAAAAGAAAACTTTAGACAGGCATCAAACCAGAGAGTTAAGGAGATAATGGTATATCTGAGAACTATGGAAGTGTTTATGACCAAAGTCTTGCAGCAGGATTTCCCACTGCATGTTACTATTTTTAAACTTCCAGCTGTGTCCAATTCTCTGAAGCTGCTGTACAATGCAGTCAGCCTTACGCATCCGAAGAGGCAGGTAACAGGGCAGCCAGCCGTGTACATGAACCAACAGCCTAATGCACGTGCAGTGTGTGCAGCAGGAGCAGATTCAGATCTTCACAAACCACTGCAGACCCAGCTTGTGGGTCAGTGTCACAGAAGGGTCAACACAGAAACTTGGAAGTCAAGTGAGAGGACAGCAGAGAGACAGACACTGAGTTGGGGATGTAGTGTTTAAAGTTCAGAGAAAGCATTTCTAAATTCAATTCTGAGCCACAATACAGACAGTCCAGCAAATGGTTACTGCAGAATTAGAGGCATTGTGACTTTTAAAGATTTCTGAACAGCTGATATCATGACCCCATATCCTTTGTTATTTATGGAAATGTGTTGCTTGCCAGACTCTGAAAATGGCTGCCTGCTTATATATATATAATTTTTTTAATTGCTTTTAAGCCAGCAGCTGCCTTTTCACTGAAAGCTTACTAAAAATATAAAAGATGGAAAAGACAACATCCCTTTATTAATACCTAGATATGAAATTCTTTCAATGCATTAAATATTCAAATAATCTGTGGGAAACAAAAAGGCTGGAAAAGCTTTCCCAGGCAAACAACTGTCATCAAAGCTGCTTTCCCTGTAAGGCTCACATTTCAGATATAAGCCTATCTAAAAAGAACAGAAATACACCATCATCACATATTAATAAATAGCTGCCTTCCAATTGTGCAGTAATTTTCTTAGGCTTTCCTTAAAGGGCATTTCCCCCCCCCCCTACATTATGAAGTCCATTTGAGCTTTAGATCTTGTATTTTGCTCAAATGTTGTAAAGCAAAGTTAATCTTCATAATTGATTTACTAAATGTTGCTGGTTTTGTTTGCCTGTCCACGTAAAATATTGCAGAGGCCTTTAGACCTTCTGACGAGCTGAGGAATTTTCTGGAAGTGACAGTTAGGTTGGAGATAAATTCTCTGTGTGCAATCAAATCTGTTTCCCAATTTGTCTTCCCCTCTTCCCATCCTGCCACCATACCAAGGGCTCAGCCAACTCGGCTGTAAATTTCTTAGTGAAAACTGTTCAGTCTCTTCAGCTGTCCTGTTGCCAAAATGGTGTTTCAAACCCATTTCATCCACTTGCCTGGAAGTCTCTATCCGTAAGGAGTGGGATGGCTGCGAATCTGACCCATCAAAAGCAACCAGTGACTGTACATGTACAAGGAGTCTACAGCCTGACAGCTAAGCACAAGCTGTTGTGAAAGAGCTTGGTGTGAGAAAAATACTGAAGATGGGAGTGGGATTGGGTTCCTTAGATGAGATGTGAGAGAAGGAGGGCTGCTGTTCTGTGCAGGCAGGATGTTAAGGAGTTTCTGGTTAAAATGTTGTCACCGTGGTGTTGGTGGAAATGATGTGTGGGAGATTGGACGGAGTCAAGCATTTTTTACATGAAAGGTTGGACCAGGTCATCTTTGAGGTCTTTGCTATTCTATGATTCTGTGATTCTAAGTATCAAACAGACATTACTGACCCTTCAAGTCCACAAGACTGTGACGGTTTGGGAGTTCCCTGTCCCCCTACACTTGTAAAATGACCCAGACTAGATCTCAGCCTGCTGGAAGTTAAGAGATGAAGCTCTATTTACAGCTTAGCACAATATACAAGCAGAAATATACAGTATATACAGGAATAGTTACAGAAATATACCAGGTAAAGGTAAAACAGAAACACAACTCCCCTCCCAGAAATCAGAGACCCCAGGAGGGGCTCCCAACCACCCTTCCACCTTCTCCCCACCCCCACACCTTACCCCAAGGTTTGCCTTACGCGCAAGGAGGATCGGCTGGGGAGGATTAGAAGAAAAGTGGTTAGTGGAGTTATTCAGCAGAGAGGAGAAGCCAGAGCTGCTGGAGAGACCAAGAAAACTGTTAGCCTGAGAAGCTGTGCCCCGTGACACACACTGCCCCCTCATGACACTCTCTTATCTTCTTTGTTTTGGGTTCCTTATTCCTAAACATCGCAGCAAGCCTATGAGTGAAGTAGACATCACCATAGTTTTCCTTCACAGCCTATAGTATAATTTTCTCTATTAAAATATTCCAATTAGCTCAAACCAGCACACAAGACCAAGGTGTGCAGTCTCCGAAACGTAGTCCGAAATGACAACATTTGTGTTCTGGTAGGAAAAAGTGGATATTTGAATAAAACCTTCTTCAGGCTAGTTTCCTAACAGGCTGAGCTGGAGGAAGGACAGCTTTTGGCAAGGAAAGTTTGAGTTTGTCAGAAAGACTGTAGTGTTTTCTTGCTTATGTCTGACACATAAGCCTAAGAAGTGTGCTGTCTACAGAATATATAATACTAATTTGCCAAAGCCCAAACAGGTTTTTTGACAGTCCTTACACTTCTAGCATACCCTAGCCTGCCTTATATGCAAAGAGAGTGCCTTAAGGCTGCTGTCTAGACGGGGCCTTGTGCTTCAGCAAAAGGAATTAAAAGCAGGCTCTGGTGTTCCTAGATTTGCAGAGCAATCTTTCTTTTGACTACCTGCCTCTCATAAGTGATGAAAAAAATGTTACATTCTGTTTTGTCCTGGGATGTGTGACGGCAAGGGAGGTGTTTCAGGTGTTTCAAAGGATGTCCTATATTGTGGCTCCTTTAAATGCCACTTCTGAGCTGCTGCTATAAGGAGTAAACAGTGGGGCTGCTGTTCTTCAACAATCCCATTCAATGTCTCAGGCTGTTGTTGTAGTAAAGGATTATTCTGACACTATGAACTGTACAAAGGCAACTCAGTGAGCTTGACCTTCTTAAAGCTGAGATGAAATTGTGATCACGTTTTGCACCCTTCGGTATGAGCTTAAGAGTTCAAGATGGTGATTCTTCAGTCATGGTGAACTGTAAGTAGATCATCCAATCTTGCAAGGCAGTAGGTAGCAGGACTATTAGTAGTCAGCACATTCTCACCTTGCTCTGAGTTTCAGAGGTATGCTGCCATTTGCTACCATTGGAGTTAATGCTGTCACGCAGGAAGGTAATGGCTGTGTTAGGATGAATACAATGTAGGTCGTGTTGCAAGCCTTAGTTCCTCAGGCACTCAGTTTGTAAATATAGCTATTCCTGGTTTATGATTTACTTTTTAAAGTAGCATCAAAAACTTTTCCATACTGGAAAGGCTCTTTATTCTTTGATTGTAGGTCAAAGTCACTTTATCAAGCAGATGTATTCTAGATGCTCAGTGTAAAGCATATAAGAGAATGTGAGACAAATGCACTTTTCAGCCTTCAACTCCAACAACTGAGCTTTTAAGAGATTTAAGACTGAAACCTCAAGTTCAGATTTAGCTGGTGTATTTTATTCTTGACAGTAAATTGTGCAAAATAGGTAGGCATGAAATGCTCTTTTGCTTTTTCACAAAGAATAGTGCCTTGGGTCTCAGAAAAAATCAGCTTTTGTTTTCAAATAATTTGCATTCCCCTCATCAGCACTGGCATCATTGAAAATAGTTCCCTGTAGTGCCCCTCCATCCTTCATCTGCAGTGCTCTTTGCTATTGGTAAGTGGTAGGTTTAAAGTTTTGAATAATAGTCTGAGACTCAAATGGATAACCTCTATCAATTATTAATGATAGATCTCAGAGTAGCCAATGTACAACACTGACAACGTTCATACCTTTCTACTGTAATATGAACTGTAAACGAGATAGTGATTGATAGACTACAGATGACCCTTGGTCATTTTTATTAATTTCTGCTGCTGAGTTCTGTAACCTGTTTCTCATTGCCTATGCCATAGAGCCTCTGGGTTTTTAAGAACTCCAGCTGTTCGGAGCTGGAAGAGGCTTGGAATTTGCTGCTTATTATCTACATTCTTTGGACTGGTTCTCCTTCCTTTGAGATTCATAGCTATGATTTCAGTGGCATCATTGCAGGATTCTTAAACATATTTAGAATAATGATAGATGAATGAAAATACAATATGTTTGGGGGATTCTGTGCTGTGGCTGATGGTTGAGTGGATATGAGAAGAGCTGTGGGGAGCTCTCCTCAATGAAAGGAGAGAAAAGAAGCAACGCTTGCCCTTCGCTCATGGCCTGTTTCTGTTTGCCTGGTAGGTTAATACAAAAAAATCCAGATTGACATAACATGAGACTTGAGGTGTTTTGCTTCCTAACTGTCTGCCTAAGGGGAGTTGCATTGTATAATCATACATTATGTATATTTTGCTCTGAAGAGCCTCAGATGAAAATTTGGTCTTACAGAATAAGCCGAAGTTTTAAGAGCATTTAAATCAATTTACTCAGTGTCCTACTGGAGAAGCGATTTCTGAAGTCCAAAATGACAAAAGGCAATTTAATTTTACTTTTGTTTTGCATCTGGAGTACATTGTTTATAAGCACAGTAATTTGGGGTTTTGCTAATTTGTTTGAGAACGTGCTGTAGTTATAGATCTACAGGACTTAGTTCTGCATTTCAACATGCTGCTACCAGGAGCTCACACAGAAAAGGACATACTTAGAAAATAAAAACAAAATTCAGCCATGCTTGAGAGAAGTCAACACTGATGCTTCTACTGGATGAGACAGAAGGGGATGAGAGTGAGTCCTAGTCCATGACAGTAGCCAAAGGTTAACCCCCAGCTGGAAGATGAGCACGAAGCATCTCCTTAGCAGGAGACTGAGATGCACTCTGTGCAGGCTCTGCCAGCAGAATTGTCTGTACTAGGGTTTGTTGAGATGTCACTCCCAGTACAGGTCTGATGGAAGGGAACCCCAGCACAAATGCAACAATGCCATCCAGCTGGCACTTGTAACTGGGTTTTGAGTAAATCAGAAGGGTTTTGGCTGTAGTAGCACAAGTAGCAGCCTTGCTGGGATAGCTGCATCCACGTCAACAGTCCTGTGAGTGACTTCTGGCATGGGTGTTGCTTTAGAGCCCTTGACAATCTTTGCAGTGACACCACAGTTGCTCTCCCCATCAGACCTGTGAGGCAGGACTTGTTGGTGTGGGATGACAGAGATGGTGGCTTGTGTTAAAGCTATGCCATGACTCTGGTGTGGATGAGGGTGCTGTTGCACTTTGTGTTTGCATGAGCAGGGAACAAGAAGTGTTTAGACTTGCTAGCTGTGCTTACAGGGTCTCTTCAGTCACAGACTAGGAACAGGCTAGGAAATCTCTTTCCTTCAGCTTAATTTCAGTGAAAGAGCTGTGGCAGGCTCTTGTACATGGTACAGAAATTGAGGAGACTGAACCTGATGTGCTGAGTTCCTGATCCAGATGCACCACACACTTCTCAAGGACCATCCTCACGCTGTGCTCCCTTGTAGCCACAGAGGTTCTCTAGCTAACAGTAGGGCTGTTCTCCACTCACCAGTCCACCTTAACAGAGCATTAGTAGGCAACATATTTTGTTGATCAGCGTGATTCCAACTCTGCAATAATATGTAGACTAACCAGATGGAGGCTTGTACCTCTTGTGATTGTAAAATTAAGCAGAAATCATTGATAGTTACGAGAGTGATGACGGAGACCCAGGCGCTGTCAGAACAATGTGCTTTGAGGCATGCTTAAATCTGTTAGGACAACATTTCGTGTTGGTGCATGCTCAGCACACAATTCAGCATCATGGCATAGTGTGTCCACCTCGCTGTCAGCTGCGGGGGGTGGCTAAGGGGTGAAGATGAATCCCTTCTGAATCTGACTCTGCAAAGAAGGGGCAAGTCCTGCTTGGTTCAGAGGCTCATCCAGAACTGTTTATCCATGGGTCCAGGTGTCTGTATTTTCAGATGTTGTTTGTTTGGGTTGTTTTTTTTTTAAATAGGTCAAGTAAGATTTTCTAACTTTCTGAATAAAAGTTCTATTATTGGAACCATGTGTAAGAAATTCTAGGGAATTAGAAATTCGCAAGGAACAGCTGGAAATAACAGGAGAAAAGGCAGTGCCATCTCTATTCTCTTCCTGCCACAAAGCCCAGACATACTGTAGATCCCTGTTCATTTACGTCAGTGACTAAAGGACCTATTTGAATGAATGAACTTCATGAATTAATAAGTGCGGGGGAGGGGAAGGGGAGGAGGAGAAACCTGCATTACAAAAAGTACTTTGTTCTTAGATGTTGGGAGTAAGAGTTTGGCTTGATATTTCATAACACAGCGCTGACTGCTGTTTGCTGTATTTCTTAATGCACCCCTAAGTAACACGAGATTGCAGCATAGATTCCTGCTATTAAATGGTTATTCAGGGGTGTTGTGCTACCAGCAGCTTTTTTTGGCTTGCATCTGAGTTATTAGGTGTTTGGATTAGGAAAATGTGGATTAGCAAAATTTTTTTTTGTTGGTATTTTTTTTTCCTTCACTAATGGTACAACAGACACTTTAACCATTTGGTCGTTAGCTACAGTCCTCCTATGTTTGACCTTCCCAAATAATGCCTGCTAGTGCTTCTGTAATTAAACATCTGTCAGGGTTTTCAAAATGCTCTATGTGGTTTTTTTGGGGGAGAAGGGGGAGAACAAGCCCCTGCTTTTAGCAGGGTTGGGGGGGAATGGTGTGTGTAACAGCAAAATATATTTTGTCTGTTCTTTGCAGAAGAGCGGGCTTAGGAGATCAGCTTTTTTCCTCCGTTTTGGCTGATGTAAATAAGCAGTAAATTTATTGAGACATCCGGTGCAAAACTGGTGTGAGAACAGAACTTTGGGCCTTGTGTGGCAGCTTGAGCAGATGGGTGCTTCTTACTATTTCTTAAAAACTGAAATGACAGGGAGATTAAGGTTTAAAAATCGCAGCTTCTGTTGCATGCATTAATTAAAGGGTTTTAGTGTAATAATTGTATCTTATTGTTCTAAAGCATATGGTCAGCTACTTTCAATTTTAAAAAGTACTCAGCCCTTCTCTGGGAGCCACCGCTGTTTGTTCAGTTAAATTCCTTCTGATTAAAGCTCCCTGAATAGTCATTGCCTTCATATACTGAGTCCAGCTCTGTTTTCTCTATGCTACGCTGGTAATGGGGTCACTGGGAGATTTCTGAATTAGAAGTTCTAACCAAAGTTATAGTGCTTCAGGGATGCTTCACTGCACAGCACAGTCTGATGTGCCTCAGAGTACCACTGGAGCACTTGGGGCAGTGGCTCATACGTTTCTATTCCTGACTTGTTTTGCTCACAGGGGAAGCACTGTAGCAATTTTGGTTATTTCTTGTCAGGTCCAAAATATCATGTTTTTTAACATGGAAAGAAGTTGGAAGCCACCTTCTGCCATGTTCTAGCAGTACTAGCATTTTTATTTTTATTTTTTCCGATATACCTGCCTTCTTTTATCACATTTTCCCCTGCAAAATATAACCCCACAGATTTTTTTTTCAAATCTGAAGAAGACCTCCAGAGTGCTGATTTAGCAGCCTTGGATAGGAGAGCTGGGTCTATGCTGGGGTCTTAAACTGATGGGCTGTGGTAAGGCTGCTTAATGAAAAAAAACTCCTTGCTGCAACTGTCTGCAAGTTTTATTTTAAAATGTCAGTCCTATGGATGCTGTGGATTTGTTCCTGGTTTTACTTCTTCCAACAAAATTTGACATTCCCTGGAAGAGCAGATGTTCATGGAATGAAGCCCTTCTGGGGAATTAACTAATTAAGAAGGTTGAGCTTCTGAGTTCTTCCAAACTGCGTATCCTGAGGCTGCAGTGTGGTGTCAGGGCCTTTGCTTGGCAGTGCTTTATAGACACATAGGTTAAGGCTGGATGAAGACCTGTAGCCATCTGCCAAGCTGGTGATCATTGCTGGAGTTCAGCAAGGTAAAGGGGAAGAGATACCAGTCCAACAGATTTCCTGTTTAAAGGGAAAACTGATGATGAGATGTGGTAGAGATGGCATCTGCTTCCAGCAATTTGTGGGAGAGCCTGTCCTGGTACCAGTTCAGTGAGTGAGTAGGCAGAGGAGATATATCATTGACATCTCCAGCCAGCATCACCTGGTAAACATGGGCTTTGCAACAAGGATATGAAGATATGGTCATCACCTCTGAGATTGACTTAGTGATGAGTAGTAGAATGATGATGATGAACACAAGTTGTGTGTCTTTTTATTTTTATTGTTGTTGTTGTTGTTTGTTTGTTTGTTTTCATTTTTCCAATCTGTATCTTTGGCCAAGCTGTAGGGAGCAGCACCTCACAGGAATTGAGTTGTTCTTTGCCTTATTAAGAACTACAACTCCCTGTAACAAGCCATTAAGCTCTTAGGGCAGGCTGATCTATCTTTAGGCTGCATTGACCCATTATCACCCTGAGTCTTCATGTCTTAGAGGACAGGCCACATCATGTAAGGGATTTCTTAGATCCTCTTAGATGCAGGAAGGAGCTTGGTAGAAGAGTTAGGTTGGCACCCACCCTCAGCATGACAATCACAGTAAAAGTGGCTGTTGATAGTGTGTTTCTGGCTTTGGGAGAACAGAAAACCTGCTCAGAGGGTGTTTCAGAGAGAGGTGAGCCTTGTGCAGTGTTGGATCTTCATTTCGAGGCTGCAGCCATCTCTTGTAGAGAGAGTCTGAAGGATGGAGAAAACTAAATCAGCAAGGATTTTGGTTTGAGAAGGCTGTCATAGGAACAGAGAAACTCTTTACAACCCCTCCTGTTGGTTTTCAACTTGGATTATAGAACCCATCAGCCTAGAATTCGGAAGCAACTTGAACTGAGCCTATGGTGATTCACTGAATTTTGCATACTGCTTTCAAATGAAAGCTAGAAAATGTAATGAAAGCTACTTTAAATGGATCTAAGATGCAAATACATTCATTTTGAAAGCCCTGTTTGTAACAGTGTGATATTAGAATGTTTAAATCACTGCTTTCCATGGAAAAGAATTAATTTCTTTCAATTCAGTAATGTGAGACAAAGTATTGCTTTGTTCTTTGTGGGTTTTTTTTTTGTTTGGTTGGGGTTTTTTTGTGTGTGGTTGGCTTTTTTATTTGTTTGCCTTTTTTTTTT
>VWYK01003718.1:15467-25922 GCA_013399775.1 Semnornis frantzii
AAAAAAAATTATTATACCACTATACTAAAAGTATTCCATAGTCTTAAATGTTTTAAGTTTCTCCTGTTGAGAAGATCTCTAGGATAAAACTCTAATTCTCTTTTAAGTCCAACACTAAGCAGCATGAAGACATCTAACACAATGCAAGTGCCAGTAATGCTCAGCTGTATGAAGTTATTGGTAGTTTAAATGAAGTCTGAACTTTAAATTGAGGGAACATGAATTTCTTGGGTAAGAGTTATTGCCTAAAGGAATCTTTTTGACTTTTTTCCTTTTTGATTGAACAACTTTCTCATGGTTATTTATGGGACTAAAGTATATGGTAGCACTGCAAACTAACTTAAAATGTCTTTGGATGCTTTTAGTTACAAAACCATCCACTCTCTGAGATACATATTTTTCTTGTAAACCAGGCAAAAGTACAGAGAAAAAATACTGTAAGTAGCAAGTAAGATGTGTTCTTGAGATGCTGGAAGGGTATAGAATCATAGAATCCTAGCATGCTAAGGTTGGAAGGGAACTCAAGCATCATCCAGTTCCAACCCACTGCCATAGGCAGGGACCCCTCCCACTAGCACAGGTCACTCAAGGCCTTGTCTAACCTGGCCTTGAACCCCTCCAGGGAGGGAGCAGCCACAACCTCCCTGGGCAACCTGTTCCAGTGCCTCACCACCTTCACTGTAAAGAACTTCCTCCTAACATCCAGTTTCAGTCTTCCCTCTGCCAGTTTAAATCCATTGCCCCTTGTCCTGTCATTGCAAGACCTTGTCAATAGTCCCTCCCCAGGAAAGGGCTCAAGAAGGCATGATTATGGTTTTGACTAAGGAAAAACGAGGTGTATGGAGCTTATCCATGGGCAGGGAAATACAAAAAGATTGACAAAAAGATTCAAACGGGAAGGGCAAGGTAGAAAAATGTGAGGGTAAAGTCCTTTTGTGGGAACTTAGACAAAATAGAAGGGTGACTGCTTTACTTTCAGCAGGAGTCACTTGCTGCTGAATTCTGCAGGCTGCCTTGGAAGGTGGCTTTCACACCTTTGACCTTAAACATAGACCAGCACAATCTAGAGACCATGCTAAGGATTCCCTTCTGATGGTCAACCTGCTTGCAAACAACATGAAAAGAGGTACCTCAAAGCATTGAATGTCTTAATTATAGACCAAAGAACACTTTAGCCTCTTAAAAGAAGAAGAAGAAAGAAAATAAAAGGGGGAAGGAAAATTGTCAACAGTGAACTTGGGAAAGCCAGTATTTCATCAGCAAATATCCAAAATTAAGACAAAGCCTTGGAAAGTCCCTGGTAAACTCTGTGGTCATTTATACTCTGATATTTTGCAGGGAACTTTTATTCTGAGCAAATGAAAGAATTATGTGAATTGAACCTAAATCTTTAAACCAGGCAGGTTTTTTGCAAAGGTACTTTGAAAGTGCCTCTTCTCATTAAACCTTCACAAAACTTTGCTGCTGTTGCTCTCCCTATTGGCAGATAATTAAATGGAGAAGTGCAGCATCTCATTCCTCCATAGGCTGAAAGGGAGAAGAGATGGCAATCAGAGTACCAAGTGCAATTTGGGTGCCTAGTGACAGGTAGTGTGTCCATGCTGAAATATATTTGTCTTCTGAAAGCTCTGAAACAATATGAAGTATGATTTAATACTAAAAAATAGGAGTCCTCAAAATCCTTCATTGCTTTAACAAACATAGGCCTTTGTCTCAGAGACTCCTCCCCCTAAATCCATGATTTCTTTTCTGAGAATAGAGTTGGCTCTATTTATTCTGCTCCTGGTCTTTGTCATAGGCTTGAAATTGAATTCAGAATATAAAAAGGTACCTCTTTTTTTTTTTTTCTTTTCCCCATTTCCTCACTACATTTGGCAAAATCTGAAGGCTTTGTTGTTTTTTTTATTTACATGCCTTTCCCAGATATTTTAAATCTAATGATGTGTTGCTGCAGCATGTTTGCTTGTCCTCCTCTGATCATAAACTGGCAGTCCAGGAGTAGTTTAAAACTGACCCAGCTGCAAATGTTGGATACCATCTCCATAGATACCTGTTTTCTTGTGGGCATTGGTGCTCATTGATTTACTTTCCTGTTAGTTGTATGTAAGCAAAGCTTCTCCCATTCCTACAGCACAAATCTGCAAGAATGTTCTCTCAATTAGTGCTCGACAGATATTTGTGAGGTCTTTGTATTTTTCTTCTCCCACGTTTCTGTATTTTCCCCAGTGGCTGTGCTAGGAAAGTTCAAGCAATCCTTTCCTGCAGAGAGATAGATGCATGTGGGCTGATTACCATCCATCAAGAAGGATTCTTTGAAAAGAAGGATAGAGATTGGCATTACCTCATCCTACTGCTGACTGCCCAAACTCTGGCTTGTTTTGTCAGGCATCTTTCTACATAGCAGGAGCAGTGAACAAAAGTCAAAAACGCTGTGTTGGAGGTTTTGCTCCCCCTAAAATGGATGTTTTTCTGCCCTCTGTGAGCATGGTGTTTGTAATCTAACCTATATTAATGTATATTGGGGGCTGTTTATTTCAACAGAGTTTTGGTTTAAAAAAACAAAACAAAACAAACAAACCCAACCCAAAACTAAACAAACCAAACCCAAACCTAAACAAACAAAACCCAAAACAAACCAAAAGCCCCAAACCAAGACAAAACAAACAACCAACCCCCCAAAACAACAACAAAACCCCCAAACCCAAACAAAGCAAACAAACAAAAGGTACAATATAGCAGATGATGTAGAAAACCCTATGAAAATATTGTACTCAGTCTCCTTTCCTGATGTTTCTGTAATTACAGCCCAGGTGACTAAAGCAGACACAACTTCATCTGTGAAATTTTTATTGTCTTTATTTTCTCCATGGTTGCTAACACTTTGACTTAGGGTGAGTTGCTCTTAGTTGTTAAGTAAATGGAAAGTGTACTTAGGATGGAGCCCCCACTCTGCCCTGCAGCAATGGGAAGAACCCTGCACTTGGTCACTGAATGACTTGGAACTCCATCACTCAGAAGCATGACGGAGCTTGGTTATGGATGGCAGAGGAGCTCTGCTCAGAGACTTCCTCACAGTGGGCACCAGGTTTCCCAAGTTCACAGCTGGTGGAAAGTGTAATAGGAATATCTGTGGGATGCCCCTTCCCGGTCCTATGGCTAGTTATCTTTTGAGGCTGCAAACCCCAATCCTGTGGATACTTCTCTTTCGAGGCTGCAAAGTGGTTCTGCCCTTCAGAAGCCTGATAGTAGGCTCTGACACTATGTCACCGCGCACATCATCAGCTCCCATTCAGTGCAGGAATGGGGTGCCCGAAGCGGGAGGTGGAGCAGGGAGGAATCCCAGTGAGGACTGCTGTGTCCTGGCAGCGTTTTCCTGTATGGCAGTGCTGTCACCTGGGGATGTTTCTGTGGTGTAACCTCTTTTTTTTTCCCCTTCTGCTTTGTTTGTTGGTATTTTTGTTTGTTTGTATTTTTGTTTGTTTTTGTTTATATTTGTGTGGTGTTGGTGTTTTGCTTTTTTGTTTTTTTAATTGTTTGTTTGTTTGGTTGGTTGGTTTGGTTTGGTTTGCGTTGCTTTGGGGTTTTTTGTTTGTTTGTTTGGGTTTTTGTCATCTGTTTTTGTGGCGTTTTTTGTCTTGTTTTTTATATTATTGTGACTTTTTATATTATTGGTCTCCGATGTGTAGTGAGCAGCAGCCGTGGGAGCTCTGTTCCCTGTGGGGTGTTTTTTTTGGTGGGGAATCTCTGTTCTTTTATTGATTGCTTCGGTTGGGTGTTTTGTTTGATTTTGTGCTGTGGGGAAGGGTTTCTGGGGCAGGAGGCCCAGGCAGCAGCACCCGCAGCAACTCAACCCAAAGCAGCAGCTTCGGGGGGGCAGCGAGCGCCCGCGGCGGGGACTCATCCGCTGGGCGGCGGCGCCATCTGGCGGTGGCATGTGGGACGGCCAGAGCGCAGGCTTTCCACCTCTCCGGTCTCCGCCTCCTCCCTCTTTCCCTCACTCGTCCTCCAGCTCTCTTCGCCTGCTCGCCGGCTCTGCAGTCCACAGCTGCCCGGTGGCTGCCTGCTGCCGAGCCAGGGACTGGCAGTGGCATGCGGGGAACATAACAGTACCTGTAATGACAGTGAAAACACCAGAGTGTTTCCACCACATAGGCAGGGTGCCTGTGAGACCCAAATCTGGTTTAATTGTGCTTTTTGTGACACTGGAGCTATGATAATGTGTTTGTGGCAGTGAAAAGGTCAAAATGTGCTGTACACTTTGGGAAATTTGCGGAGTGGGATTTTAACTGAGAGCATTACCTTTATGCAGACAAAGGTGCCAAGATAAAGTACACCTTAGGGGTGACAAGAGTGTACTTAATTCATGGGCATAGGTAACTCTGTTGGCTACATAATCTCTGTAAATGCTTTGAGTCACTTTGCAAGCTCTGTGTTTCTTTTGATTACAAGGCCTGTGCCATAGAGACTACTCCTCACTCTTTAGTCAGGTGTGCAGATAGACGAAGTCATGGATTTAAATTTATGTTAGCGAACAGATTTAAACTTATTCTGACTTTCAGGAGGAGAATTTTCAAAACCCTTTGTTTTCCTGAATTTAGCTTGACCTATATCTTTGCCATAGCAGTTGTGGTAATAGTAAGTACTTCTTTGTATGATGCTACTGGAGACACAAAAACACACAGAGACTTGCACACATGATGCTACTGGAGACACATGCACACCCCCCATGCAATTGTTTGCCTCTGCCTGTTTGGAAATACCCATTTTTCTGCATTATTTTCTGTTATTTAAGGATCTGGATGAACCAGATTAATTTCTGAGGCCCGTTCTTCTTTAGACAAGTTTTCTTTCTGTTTGGAGAGTGTTAAGGGCTTAACTGGTTGGGATGGGGAGTGTCCTGCCTTTTGTACTGAGGGTGTGGTTATATGACAAGTAAGCCATGTAGACTGATGTAGGTGATCTGAAGGGCTTTGTCTTTATTGGTAACTTAATCCTTTCTTTGCCTTTTTTTCCTTCTTTTTTTTTTTTTATTTTTTTTTTTTTTTTTCTTTTTTTTTTTTTTTTTTTTTTTTTTTTTTTTTTTTTTTTTTGTTTTTTTGTTTTTTCCTTTCCTTCCTTTCTCCTCTGGAGTTCTATGTGCATAACAACAGCCCCTGCAAATGACATACAGCTTAGTGGTGGTGGGGTGGTTTGGTTACCTCAGTTCCCCTCATCCCTCCTCAGTGCATTGTTTAACCCTGCTGGAGTTGCTCTGAGCAGACCTGTTGTGCGCTGCTGGGAAAGCAGATGGTCTTACCGAGTTTCCAAAAAATCACTTCCCCCGTTAAGACCTGGACGTTGGGGAATAATTAACACTTCAGCTGCTCAGGAGGAGAGGTGTCTACTGCTTCTTGAAGAAATACACCACAGCCCTTACCCAAGAACTGATGCAACTTGTTCCTTGATCCCAGTGAGGTGCTTCTCCATCCTGCCAGGTCTTCATGCCTGAGGAGAGAAGCTGTCCACTGAAGTGGCTGGCATGTTTTCTTTTAAGGACACCTCGTATAGATAGTTGACCATCAACATTTTAAAGTTTTCCCTCATTAATCCTGTAGCAGACACAGGGATTTCTTCACGATGATTTCCTAGGAGTCCTCAGTGTGGAGGTGAGAGATGTCAGTGAGGTTAGCTGAGCCTTTTCACCTCAAATAGCGTTTGCAGGCTGTTGTAGTTAGAAGCTTTATTCTATCACACCAAATTTGTAAGTTGCCCTTAAACATACTTTCCTATTTGCTAGTAAGCTATGTCTCAAAATGAGTGGGGAAAGGCGAATGAAATATTTTCAAGCCTTTCTGGATGTTTTGCTGGATGTTTTGGGCTTTTTGTTAGGTTTTTGGTTTGGTGGTGAGTTTTCGTTTGTGTTTTTTGTTTTGTTTTGCCTTTTTTTAAAAAAAAATCAATCTTTTTTAAAAGGAGAAATTCCAAATTAAGCCAGCCTGTGGCAGTGTTTTTCAGCGTTTCTTTTGCTTCTGCTGCATTTAAAGCTTAAGGCTCGATGCTCATTTTAAAACTTGGGAAGCTTCCTATGCACTGTATGAGGCAGTTAGTTTCAGTATTTAATAACATTTTAGCATGTCACTGCATCTCTTCTTAAAATGAGCGTGTGCTTCATTGTCTATGATGCTTGTTTTAGAAGTGATGTGTTACCTTTTTTTTTCAAATGGATTCAGTTCATCCCACCCCTTTCTCCTTTAGCATAATGTTTCTCATATTTGAAAGATTTATTAAAATAAAACAAAACCAAACATTTACAGCTGCTGCTGCTGCTTTTTTTTCAATGCATCTTTGAGACATCCCCTTGTTTCCTGACCTTTCTGAGCTACATCATGCACCATGGGATGATTCTCATCTGACTTTCCTCCCACACAGAAGGCCTCGTATTCTTTGAAATGAGAAGCCTATGTCCTATGTATGAATAGGTGCTGGGATTTATTTATGTCTCTTAATTACATTTTTAAACGTTTTTTTTGTTGTTGGTTGGTTGGTTTGATTTCCTTCCTCTTTTTCCAGACAAGTAAGACTTTGAAGAGTAAATAGTTAAGTGAATCCAGAACTTTGGTGTTCTTGAGAGCTCATAGTTTTAGCTTTGGTATAAAAGGAAAAGTGTCAGGAAAAATGCTAAAACTTTAAATCCCTTTTAGAGCACATTTCAGCCATAGGCAGCTGCCTTTGCTGCTGCAGTGCTGGTGGCCATAGGTTCCAGCCTGCTTTGTCTATTAGCTCTTCAAGGGGATTATGGAAGTTGCCAGTAAATGGCTGATGTCTTTAGTGATCTGTAAGGCTGTCACAGAGTTGTTTCAAGCCAGGTCTGAAAGGCCACTTACTTTGCCTCCCGTAGTTAGTTTCCTCTGTTCCTATACAAAGGAGCAGGGGAAGACACTGGAAAGAAAGGGAAGAGGAAAGGAAAAGCTACTTACATAGCAATTAGCCAGCCTGCAAACACCCATGCCCTGAGTCCTCATTAGGAGCAGACACTGCTACTGGTGAGCTGGAGGCGAGGTGGAGGGGCGCTGGAACTAGCAAGCAAGGACCTTGAGCTTTTTCTCTCAAAGTCTTTAGCTCAGGGTTGCAAGTGGTGTGGCACATTCACAGCACACAGTGCAGCTGAGCTGCAGATGGTAATGAGTTGGTGGCCTTGGCTAAGAGGCTAGAAGTTGCCTTTGTGCCTGTAGCCATGTGGATCTGGAGCTGAGCTTTTCAAGTAAACTTACAGCTTTCATGCATCTTGAGGAAACTGCACATCTCTGCTGGGCTCAGTCCTTCTGCCCTGCTGCATCCTTGTGGCACCATGTAGCAGTGATAATTACCCAGCAAAGTCCTTCTCACCAAGCACATCCAGTTTCCATGGATGATAATTCAGTCTGTCCAGCTTCTATCATAGAATCATGGTATGGTAGGGTTGGAAGGGACCTCAAAGATCATCCAATTCCAACCCCCTGTCAGAGGCAGGGACACCTCCCACTAGTACAGGTCACTCAAGGCCTTGTCCAACCTGGATGTGAAATGACTTGCTTCTTTTCCTATTCCAGATCTGTTTTCTTCCATTGTCTTTCCAAAGTCCTTTTTTTCATTTGAAAGCCTGAACGAAATTACTAACAGAGGAATAAAATTACTAACAGAGAAGCTGATTTTCTTCCCAAGTAGTGTATACCCAATGAATCTTTAAATATTTGTAGCACTTGTCATCTAAGTTCAGCTTTATGTGATGTGCTACTGTATTTGATGTCCCTGATTGCACAGTAGAGATCTTTGACTGCTTTAGGTCTGTAAATATAGCCACCAGCCATGGCAGCATGGCCTTGAGCAGGAGAAACAAGGTAAATTAGGTCATGGAGAGCTCCTTATTTCCGTAACTGTGCTACCTTTGTTACCATGCTGGGCTGGCTGGCTGCAGCTTAGGTGTTTCTGCAGAAAGCTAGCACACAGCACAGCTGTACCCTCTGTTTTTAGACTGAGCAGCTCTAGTAAAGGGCTTTATGATGTATGGCAGTACACTACCCACACTTAACAAATGATAGGAGAAATGAAATATTGGATGAGGAATGTTAATCTATATGGGGTGGCTGCCAATCCACAGTCCTGGTCTGGAAAGCCTTTTCTCCTTAATGCACTTGAAGGAGGAGGAACAGGTGGTGGCTAAGATACTCTGGAGCAGACATTGTGGCAAGTCTGACTGTTGGAACAAAAGGGAAGATCTCCAGGAAGATTTACAACTGTTTGGTTCTGTGGTTTGGAGTGTCTGTACAGGCAGGCTGCCACTTGCTTCAAAAACAAAACAAAACGAGTCAGAATTTTCAGTGTCCTCTGCAAGTAGTTTTGACAAATATAAAAGAACCAAAAATCTCAACAGCCCATGCCCAAATCCAAGCCTCTCAAATCTAATTATAAATCCTGTTGTATTCATGGTCTTATGCCTTTCTTTTTCCTCCTTCTACCTGCAGCAGGGAGGGCCACACATGGAGAAATGCCTAGCAGCTACAGAGAGTATTGGAAGTACTCTGCTTAGGTTTTGGACCAGCTCACACTGTATTGCTATTAACTCTGGAATTACGACAAAGCTGTGTTAGTCAAATTGGTATCATCTGGCCTAATCACTTCCTAATTTTGCAGAGCATTCCAGGGGTTTTATATCCCATAATTTTATTTTTTTTTTCCCTAAGTATATTATGAGCAGCAAGATTTAAAGCAATGCCAAATTGTACAGTTTTCGTTCTGGCAAGCAGTATTTTTGTATTGGTCTTTTGCATGAATTCCTCTCTCCCTCTCTTTTACCTGTGATTTATAGATAAGTACTCTCCATTCCCTCACCACTTCCGGGATCCAGGCAGCTCTTTGGAACTGTGTGTGCCTTTGTGTTTTAAGCTGCTGTAGCACCTTTGCTGCAGTTCAGTCTGTGAGTGGGAGTGGTGGACCCTTTCTTCTACCTTCACTTTGCTGTTATTTTTCCTGAAGGAAGGAAAGCAGGTTTGAAGTTTTGTGAGCTGGGGACAGAGATGCAAAAGCCACATGTAACATGAACAACTTGCTTTGCTTTCTCAGCACTGTGCTTTGCCTGACTGTAGCTGGAGCAGCCATGTGTGTGATGGAAAGACATTGAGATGTTCTCAGAGCTCACTGGGCGAAGAGTGGCTGTGGGGCACAACTGGGAAGTCCACTGCCCAGTCCAAAATGGGAGCATGCTGAGTATACAAGCAGAATGAGTCCATGAGATTGGATGTTTCAGTTGCTGCCTTGCTGTGTGAGGCTGGACAAAGCTGTGTCACCTCCCCTCATCTTTGTTTAAAGGACAAGCTTCCTCCTCAACCAGCAAAAGCCTCACTGAAGTCTGAACTACCCTTGGGTCAAGCTAGTGTGGATAAAGACTGAAAAAGGCACTTGCAAATACTCTGATAACAGGAGCTACATCTTTGCCTGCAGATAAGTACCTGGTACTGTGTGGGGCTTTTCCCGAGCTGCAACGATTACCCTCACAGACCTCTGTGAGAAATGCAGAGCTGGAAGGATTGGTAAGTCATCACTAGCTGTGCCACTGCCTGGAATTCCCATGCTCCACATATATAATGACATAAAAAAAACCAACAAAACAAAACAAAAAAAAACCCCACTGGATGAACACTGGAAATGTCATGTCTGTGGCATGCAGCCAGCAGCAGCCATTTTACCCACATGTGCACTTTCACTTCATTATGTGCTCTGCTGTGAATACTTTCCTTCCCTCACCTTCAAATAAAGGCTGTGTTGACTTTGGAAGAGCTGATACCTGGGAGACAGATCCCAATGCACCCAGTGCTCGAGAAGAGTTTGCATTTGGGCTTCAGCACAAAGCCTTTTGCACTCGATGTGCACCTGTGCAAAGCTGAGGGTGATGAAAAGATACTCCACAAGGGGAGAGTGGAGTAATTTGCACATAGAGCTGCTCTTGCAGCTCCCCATCGGTCTTCAGGAGGCTTGTAGCGACATTACCCTAGATAACAACAAAGCCAAATATTCCTCAAGGAACAGTTGTATGCAAGTACCAGGAGTGAAAAAGTTCACTGTGAACTTTCAGGCTTGTTTTTCATCATACCCCTGGTACCTAACAACATGCCTGACAGATTCTGGACTTGATATCTTTTCCCATCTACTTCCTCAGTTGCTTTGTTGGTGCCTATTCTCTGTGCTTGAAATAACCTTGCTAGTGTTTGCATCTGTGGTTGTGTGGAGGGGGGATGGCTTCAGGTCTCTCTTATCTTAAAATAAAAAAAAAGCAAAAGTGATCCTTGAAGTGTGACATAACTAAAGCATTTCTGCTGTGCAACTGAATTTGTAATTTTATAGATCTAGAGAATACCACATAGAAAAGTTTTGGTTTTGGTGTGCTCTACTGTAACTGTTTTCAAACTCAGCTTTTACTCACCTTAAATGTTCAAGTTTCAA
>VWYK01003732.1:0-10571 GCA_013399775.1 Semnornis frantzii
CCCATTCCGTGATTCCCTAACCCTATATCCATTCATTTACTCAAAACTACTCATTTACAGAAATCTCGAGGCTGACTCACAAGTTACAGAACAACTTCAAAGTGGAAATCTTACTATACCAAGGAGTAAACAACAAAATGTTGTGGTTTTCTTTTTCGTCCTGAGGCACCGAAAGAGAAAAATAAAATTAAAAAATCTCACCAGATAAATATGTCTGCCTCAGAGTATCTGAGGGAGTTAAAACTGCACATATTTTTTATGCCTCTTTTCAAGAGGTTTTATTTGCATTCGCTAATGTGGTTCCCCTAGAAAGCCCACAACTATTGCTGCTAACTGACAGTATGAAACTACAACAGAAATAAAATCAGCCCTGGCTAAAACTCTGCAGTAGCATTTTACTCCATAACCTAACTTGAAAGCTAAATCTTCAGAAAAAAAGGTCTTTTGGAGTTTCTTTTGATATTTGAAAAGATTTAGAGAACTGATGAAAGCAGTTTTGCTCTGCTCTGCACAGGATGGACACAGTTCCTGCATTTAAAATATCAGGAATAAAACATTTTCAAGTGATTCATTTATAGGTAAAGTTGAACTGCTTAACTGATTTAGTTGCCTCTGCTGCTCTGGATGGGCTTTACTGGAGAATTGCCACAAAGACAGCTTCAATGGACCAAAGAGGAGTGGCTTTTGGTAGTAAATAAAAGAGTATTAAAAAAAATTAAGGTTGATTAGTTGGAGGAAAGTGCAAATTGATTAATCCATTTCACAAAGCTTTAAGTAATTTAAAAGCTTAAGTTAAGCTCCATTTGCAGAAGTCACCTGGGCAACTGGAAGCCTGCCCCAAACCACTGCCACTTTCTGATCATAAATGTGGATTCAGAACTTAAATTCCACTTCTATTCAAATTGATTCCTGTTCCCATATTCTTATCTACTTCCAGTACAATCTAACACACAATTGTTTTTAAAACACATAGCTTCATAGAAAGGGACAAGTACAGAGGAGAAAATGTCACATCATAACTATTATAAAGCCAGCAAAGCCAACAGATTGGAATAGCTATGAAAAATAGCTTTGAAATCCTCTGAATAGAGAGAGTCCTTTGTAGAGCTGCAAAATCTGCTGACTTTCTTTCCTCCCAAACTCTGTGAGATCTTCCGACTGATAGAGGATTCACTTTCTTACTGCAGAAAGGGCATTAAGGTCCAGAGAAGAGCAACAAAGCTGGAGAACAGGTCTAGTGAGGAGAAGCTGACAGAACTAGGATTGTCTAGCCTGGAGAAAAGGAAGCTGAAAGGAGACCTTCCAGTTCTCTACAACTCCCTGCAAGGAGATTGGAGCCAGGTGAGGATTGGTTTCTTCTCCCTAGTAACAAGTGACAGGATGAGAGGAAACTGCCTCAAGTTGTGCCAGGGCCGATGTCCTGGTTTAAGACAGCCTGCTTTAATGAGCAAACCCTCGCATGGAGATTGGGAGGGAGAGAAACACACCTGTGGGTGGAGGTAAGGAGTTTAAAGAAATTACAGAATGGATCAATAAGGTGCCAACCAGCTAACAAGCCAAGCCAGCAAAAAACAACCAGCAAGCACGCCAGCAAGGACAGCAGACAAGCCAGCACCCAGCAAAGCAGAAGAGACCAACATCCCAAACCAGGAACCATGAGAAAGCCCCCCAGAACTGACCTTCCTTTGGTTACAAAGCCAGCATGATGGCAGCCTGTTACTGAATCAAAGAATAGTAGGGGGTAAGAAATGAGCTCTGGAGATCATTAATTCCAACACCCCCCACATACCCTCCCACCCCCATCCAAGGCAGATGTACCTAGGGCAGGTCACACAGGAATGCTTCCAGGTGAGCCTGTGCCAGGGCTCCATCACCCTCACAGTAAAGAAGTTTTTCCTCAGGTTCAGGTGGAACTTCCTGGGTTCCAGCAGTTTGTAACCACTACCCCCTGTCCTATTACCAGTGAAAAGAGCCTGGACCCTTCTTCTTGACATCCACCCTCTCAATCTTCTCTAGACTAAGCAGCCCCAAGTCTCTCAGCCTTTCTTCATCAGACAGATGTTCCAGTCCCTTCATCATCCATATAGCCTCTGCTGGACATTATATCATTGGCCCCCTCAAAAAGGGGAACCCAGAACTGAACACAGTACTCCAGATATGGTCTCAACAGGGCAGAGTAGAGGAAGTGGAGAACCTCCCTTGACCTGCTCATCAGCATATTCAACAGGCTGTCAGAACTGGTCCCTGCCAGCCAGAACAAGACAGCAGGTTTAGGTTGGACATTAGAGAAACTGCTTGACTGAAAGGGTTCTCAAAGACTGGAGCAGGTTGCCCAGGGAGGTGGTTGAATCCCCATCCCTGGAGGTACAGGGCTCCAAAGAGGCAGATGTGGTGCTGAGGAACCATCCTTGGCAGAGTTAGAGAGTGGTTGGACTCTCTGACTGTGAAGGTTATTTCCAAATGAAGTGATTCTATGATTCAGCTCCACTTAAGTAAATAATTCACAGAATCACAGAATGCAATCACAGAATCCTCCTTATTTCAAGAAGCCTGAGAACTTGGGCAGTCTCTGCAGCAAGGATAAAACTCCTTCTCTGCTGTTCTCAGTACTGGAATACTAATGCAAGGGGCAATGTGACTGAAAAGCACAGCCAGCTAAAAGATATTCCCAAGGAAAAAAAAAATCCTTGCTGCCAGAAAATGCTGATTCAGCACAGCCAGAGCACTTCAAAGAGAGGTGTGTATTCTCAACATACCCAAAGAAAAACTGCTGAAAAGCTTTGCTCCTGCTTCCTGTGAAGTCAAAATGCTTTGTCTGAAGGCTCAGGGGAGACCTAAGAGCAGCCTTCCAGTACCTGAAGGGGGCTACAAGAGGGCTGCAGAGGGACTGTTTACAAAGGCCTGCAATGAAGAGGAGGCTTAGACTGGATGTTGGGAACAAGTTCTGCACCATGAGGGTAGTGGAATACTGTAACAGGTTGCCCTGTTGAGCCCCCATCCCTGGAGATATTCAAGGTGAGGCTTGACAGGGCTGTGGGCAACTTGATCTAGTTGAGGATGGTCCTGCTGAGTGCAGAGGGTTGGATTGGGTGACCTTGGGATGTCCCTTCCAATTCAAACCATTCTATGATTCTGTGGTTCCGTAAGGATATGAAATCTGAATCAAAATATGTGTATGGGGGTTTGATGGGGAGGCTCTGATATTTCTATCTGAGGAATTTTCCTTTGCTGGAAATTTTAAATCTCACCACCATCTTCCAATCCAAACTAAAACAGTATTCCCAAAACCCCAAGGACTTTCCATAACCCTGATTTTCAGTCTGCTGTAATGGTAAGTGATGCTCACAAGAGCATCTGATGTCCCACTTCCAGTACTGCATCCACTTCTGGTGCCCCATCATAAGAACTCTTTGAGCTAGTCCAGAGGAGGCCACAAAGATGATCCAAGGGCTGGAGCACCTCTGCTATGAGGATAGGCTGAGAGAGCTGGGGGTGTTCAGCCTGGAGAAGATTCCAGAGGGAACCTTAGAGCTGCCTTCCAATACCTGAAGGGATCCTGCAGGAAGGCTGCAGAGGGAACTTTCTTATGGGTGTCTAGAGACAGGACAAGGGGAAATGGTTTGAAGCTGAGGAAGAGCAGGGTTAGACTGGAGCTTTGGAAGAAGTTCTTCAATATTAGGGTGGTGAGACACTGAAACAGGTTGCCTGGGGAGTTTGTGGATGTCCCCTCTGTGGGGTTGTTTAAGGCCAGGTTGCATGTGGCTTTGAGCAGCCAAGTGTAGTTGAGAGGTGTCCCTGCCCATGGTGCAACAGATGATCTCTAAGGTCCCTTCCAACCTAAGCAATTCTACAATGCTATGCTTTGTTATGTAAATATGATTTCAACCTCTCTTGCTGTTTGAAAACTTTCAAGAATGCCTTCTTGTATACAACCACTGCCTGGAACCAGATATCTTAGAACTCAATGGTTCACATATGATGTTGAGAAGAGCATTTAGAAAACTGAGCTGTAAAGCTTTTATCCAGAAACCCGAGATAAAATTCATTTACATCCACTAAGTGCTGAGCCTGCCCAACTGGAGACTCAGTACAACAGTGTTATCAGCCTTTGAGACATACTTAGATGTGTTCTGAATTCCCACAAGAGGCTAAGAAGCTGGAATACAAGAATGATTTAGTTATTTACCACTTCTTCTAACGGGCCAAAATCTGGTTTCTGTCCTCTATTGTCATGTCCTCAACTTACTCATTCATAGAATGGTAAGGTTGGAAGGGAACTCAAGGATCATCCAGTTCCAATCCCCTGCCATAGGCGGGGACACCTCCCACTAGCACAGGTCACTCAAGGCCTCCTCCAACCTGGCCTTGAACACCTCCAGGGAGGAAGCAGCCACAACCTCCCTGGGCAACCTGTGCCAGTGTCTCACCACTCTCACTCCAAACAACTTCCTCCTAACATCCACTTTCAATCTCCCCTCTGCCACTTCAAACCCGTTGGCCCTCATCCTGTCATTCCCAGACCTTGTCAATAGTCCCTCCCCAGCCTTCTTCTAGCCCCCTTCGGATACTGGAAGGCTACTCTAAGGTCTCCTGGAAGCCTTCTCTTCTGCAGGCTGAAGAGCCCCAACTCTCTCAGCCTTTCCTCATAGGAGAGCTGCTCCAGCCCTCTGATCATTTTCATGGCCTCCTCTGAGCAGAGCAAAGGGGCAGAATCCCCTCCCTTGCCCTTCTGGCCATGCTTCTCTTGATGCATCCCAGCACACAGTTACTGTCTGGGCTGCATGAGCGCACTGCAGGATTATGTTGAGCTTTTCATCAACCCAGACCCCCAGGTCCTTTTCCTCAGGGCTGCTCTCAGCCATTCACCACCCAGCATGTATTTGTGCTTGGGATTGTGCCTACCCAGGTGTAGGACCTTACACTTGGCCTTGCTGAATGTCATGAGGTTGGCTCGGGCCCACCTCTCCAGCCTGTCCCTCTGGATGGCATCCCTGCCCTCTAGCAAGTCTTCCCAAGGTCTGAAACGCTTTTGTCTCCTCTGTGTTAAAATACTAACACAATTATTTTCCAGCAGTGTTCATGCTAGGCTTAGGAGCAGTTTGATCACAGTAAGGGTTGTGGTGTTGTTGATACAGCTGGAGAGGGCCTTTCCCATCAATAACGGAGCTCCATAGAAGAACTGGAGCTAATGCCACTTCTGCTTCCTGGTGGAAACTGTGCCTTGGGAAAGCTCTTGCTGGACAACTGATGCACTTCACTGTTTATCTAAGTCCTCAGGAAAGTTTTTGCTAACAGAGGTTTTATTTATGCAAAATAAATATCTATTTTAGTGAAAAAGCAGCTCTTAGCCAGCCTCTAAAATATAACTTTCTTTTTGTCACTTTCACCTCTCCCTCCAGCTGTGGTCTTTTCAACTTCATCTTCTTGAAGCTCACCTCCAATTAACTGCAGGGGAACAATTTCTACAGACCTGAGCTCCAAAATCTCCAATCAAATTATGGCTTAAGTGTGCTGCTGTAATTACTGTGAGGTTAGTGTTACTCTCTGCTTCTGCAAGTCTGCCCTTTGCATTTCCACCTATGTGTTGCATGATTTATTTATCTATCTTTGCACTTCATACTTCCAATACCACTTGGCATATTATATCTGAAACCCGAGTATGTCCTCTGCTTTATAGCGCTTATGATCGAAGTATGGAGAAAATAAATAAAGAGCTGAGCTTTCCTTAGCCAAGCCTTGAAATATGCTATATTAAAAGCAAACCTCCACTCTGCTCTGCAATGTAATAAATTGTCTGTGTCATTGTACACAGGAAAAAAAAAAAAAAATCAAATCTCCTACTGGCGTGTTCAGACACCATGTAATACCTGGAAGGCATTGTCATAACGACTACAACTTGGCAACAAAACAGGTTACACTAAATGCTGCCATTAGAAGTAAGAAGCCACATAAAACAGAAAGGAAAGTATCAAGGGATGATAAATTCCTTACTTTCTGGAACAGTCAGAGTAAAAAATTGATAGGTGACGATGAAGATATCTCTTCAACAGGAAAAAGAAACAGAAAAGGAGGAGAAGGACTTGTAAGAGCACAAGTGAGATGATTCTGCCCCTCCGCTCTCATAAAACCCCACAGGTAGCACTGCATCCAGTTCTGGTGCCCCAAGCACAAGAAACACATGAGACAGTTGTGGGGGGGGGGACAGAGGAGGCCACAAAGATGATCAGAGGGATGGAGAACCTGCCCTGTGGGGACAGGCTGAGAGAGTTGGGGCTGTTCAGCCTGGAAAGAGAGACTTTAGAGCAGCCTTCCAGTACCTGAAGGGAACTACAGGACAGCTGGGGAGGGACTTTTGACAAGGGCTTGGAGTGACAGGATGAGAGGCAATGGCTTTGAGCTGGAAGAGGGAGACTGAGACTGGAGACTAGGGAAAAAAAATCTTGCCAGTGTGAGTAGTGAGACACTGGAACAGCTTGCTCAGAGAGGTTGTGGATTTGCTCAAGGCCAGGTTAGATGAGTCCTTGAGCAACCTAGTCTAGTGAGAGATGTCCCTGCCCATGGCAAGAGAGTTGGAACTAGAAGGTCTTGAAGGTCCCTCCCAACCCAAACCGTTTGATGATTCTAAGAGGAAAAGAAATCTCAGCCCTCACACAGCACAGAGACTCTGACAAGACAGTTGTAACTAGAAGGTCTTGAAGGTCCCTCCCAACCCAAACCATTTGATGATTCTAAGAGGAAAAGAAATCTCAGCCCTCACAGAGGGGTGCTGTTGCACAGAGACTCTGACAAGACAGTTGTAACTAGAAGGTCTTGAAGGTCCCTCCCAACCCAAACCATTTGATGATTCTAAGAGGAAAAGAAATCTCAACCCTCACACAGGGGTGCTGCTGCACAGAGTCTCTGACCTATGCTAAGTGCAGAAAGGCACTGAGTAAGTAATGAGAATGAGGAATTACCTCTGTAGTCCATTACAAGAGTAATGTTAAAACAATATTACTTTGTCATACACAATTTTTGCTCAGCGGGACCAAAGTTGGCCAGAGAAGAGAGTTCTCACAGACGTGTCCAAGGAGATGAGATTTTTATCCTCCTGACATGAACTTTTGGTGATTCTTAAAGTAGGAGGGCAATGCCAGAAGTCCAAATGAGCACTTCAGTTCTAACTGTGCTCCAAAGGAGCTAACCAAAGAGTGTTTACAGCTATAGGTAGAACAATGGCAGGTAGAAGCAAAACAAGCCCTTAAGAGAAATTATCTGAGATCCAGCTGATACATCAGAGCTATATTATAACTAACATGAAGTAAAATTAAGGGCAAGTAACTTTCTTCAATGAATCTGGGTTTATTCTTGGATACAAGTGACACTTGGAACTGGTCAGAACATCAGTATGTGCATACAATGTTCTTCTATGGCACTTCGAGGCTGGAGACAAAATTTCATCAGTTAAAGAGGTGAAGAGCTGGTTAGGAGACAACTCAAAAAGAAAAAAAAAAATAATCAGCTTTCAAAAAGAACACACCACTGCATAACTGAGATTATGATGGAGCTCCCCAAAGGTGGAGCTGCTGTCATGAAACCCCATCTCACTTAGGTTTCAGTCTGCACAATCAAGTGTGACAAAATTGGCACAAGTTCTGAACCGATGAAATGCTTCATAAACGAGACAAATCAGGTACAGAAAGTGGTCAGCAGGGTCTGATATATTCAACTTCTGCTACAAAAAAATCCCTAAACAAACATTGCTACAAAAAGTCACTTACAAAGCTGCAAGCAAGAAACGTAGAATCAGAGGATTGTTTGGGTTAGAAAAGACCTTTAAAGTTGTTGAGTCCAACCATTCTCTAACTCTGCCCAGGCTGGTGCTAAGCCGTGTCCCTCAGCACCACACCTATACACCTTTCTTGAACCCCTCCAGGGATGGAGATTCAACCACCTCCCTGGGGAGCCTGCTCCAGTGGTTGAGAACCCTTTCAGTCAAGAAGTGGAGCAACTTGAGATCATTTCCTCTCATCCTACCACTTGTTACTTGACAGAAGATACCAACCCCCACCTGCCTCCAACCTCCATTCAGGAAGTTGTAGAGTGCAGTGAGGTGTCCCCTCAGCCTCCTTGTCTCTGACTAACCAATCCTAGTTCCCTCAGCTGCTACTCACCAGACCTGCTCTCCAGGCCCTCCACCAGCTTTGCTGCCCTTCTCTGTACTTGTCCCTTTCTTTGAAGCTATGTATTTTAAACACAAGTATGTGTTAGATTGTGTTTGAAGTAGGTAAGAACCTTGGAACAGAAAACAATTTGAATGTAAGTGGAAGCTAAATACAAGAAAGAAGTTTCTTCTCATATCTAACCTAAACCTCCCCTGGTGCAATTTGAGGCCATTTCTTCTTCTATGACTTGTTACTAGGGAGATGACACCAAAACCTACCTGTCTCCAACCTCCTTCCAGGGAGGTGTAGAGAACCAGAAGGTCTCTCCTCAGCCTCCTTTCCCCCAGGCTGAATAATCTCAGCTCCCTCACATGCGAGGCAATAGAATGAGGAACTCTTGTGGAAAGAAAGAGTCCTGCAAAGGGTGAGCACGCTCAGGGCAAAGCAGATGAAAACGCAGTGCAGCAGAGCAAGGTTGAGTATTTAAATGCAAGGTATAATGGGATGAGTGGCAGTGAAGAGGTGAGACTTAACCTCCCAAAACACTCCTGAGACAAGGCACTGGTGTGGTGTTTTCAAATCAAGTTTGCACAAAAATGCTGAGAAAAGTGGATTGGGAAAAAAAAACAACAACACAGAAATGGAGTTGTGAGGCAAATGCAAGCAGTGACCAATTTAAAGAATTTTAGTTCACTTGGATTTTTTTCAACTAGGAAAGGATCACTAGATTACAGCAAAGGAAAACCTCATGCTTTGAGTTCTTTGGCACATCAGTAACCAGGGACTAGAAGCTGAAGCCAAATAACTTAATAAACAGCAGATTCTCCACTTCTTACTGACTTCTAATCAAAATGCCTATTTTTCTGCAATATCTCTTTCAGCCAACTGCAAAGTTATTGTGCTCAAAAAATAACTGGAATAAATCCAACAGACTATAATAGTCGAGGGGTCAGAGCAGAAGACCTAATTGCCTCCTCTGGCTTTAAAGTCTGAGTCTGTGAATACTGTTGGTTTCCAGTGGTTCAAAGGCATTGCAGTCTTAGCATACACACTCCACACTCAACATTAATATTGAAAGAGCTTTCAGAAATCTGCATAAATTAGGGTTGCATTTCCATGGAAGGGCTCGAGTGACACTGGAGCTTTCCCGGTGAGGCTTTTGTCCTCAGCAGAGCCCATTAATGAATTACAGCTCGGCTGTACACAGATGAGGTGATGTTTCTGTAAACAAGGATTTACACAATTAAGTGCAAAAGTTCATCCTTGGGGATAGTGTTTTTTCTCCTCTGGAAAGAATTCTGTTTGACCTGCAGCATGAAACGCCTGCCACAATACCTGGTATCAATCATGGACACTCTCGGTGAAAAGGAGAGCCAGCAGCATTGTAAGAGCCACAAAGCCAGTGGGATCTGTTGTTCCCATTTAAGACCACCCCTGTTTATGCTACTTATCTACCTTGCATCATCTGCCATCCTGACGAGTTAGCAGGATCAACACTTGACAGTGAATCTCTGCCAAGAGAGCATGTACCATACGTGTGCTTATAGCATCCGGATTGTCAGAGTTCTGCTACAGCTTCAGCTGCTGTGGGCATCTATAGATTTCAGACAGAACGAGGGATTTGAAACTTCTAACACCACAAAGGGAAGTTCACAAAGGCTGAAATAGTCTGAAGCCCGCTAACGCTCAAAATAAATGTTCCGCCACAACGCGCCTGGCAAAGGCAGAAATGCAGTCACCAACTGATGGAGCATCACCTTAACAAGAGGCATCACAGCGCTGAGACAGGAGGGACAGCATTCACTCCTCCAATCTGCAGAGAAGCAGGTGCCTGCTACCTCCTCCTCATGCTACATCCCACTGTAAAGCCGTGGAAGTTCTTTCCCTGAGCCCCTGGCACACTGATGCTCCCCTGGGCACACGCATCCATCCACAACACCAACTCCCAACCGGGCAAGGCACCAGGGAAGTCTGGCAGCAGCGACGCTGCCACCACCATGTCTAAGCAAAACTTCTTCCACTCCAGAAGCCACAGAAGACACTTCGGCCGTCACCTTTCAGGCAGCATCATGCAGGCATCTGCCATCCCTAGCGCGCTCCATGCAAAGACAAAGCCGCGTTTTAAACTTTCATTCTTTGCCACCCCAGAAAATCCTTTGACAGGAGCTGGCAGCTTTCACCTTGGATTCTGGATGGGATACAAAGTGGGTGGTTTGAAAGGTCTCAGACCTTGGAAGAGGCCTAGAGGGAAGGGATGGAGGAAGCAGGTTCCTGCCGCCCCCTCCCCAGCACAGCAACCAGTGCCCCTTCCCCTCTGGCTCCCAGCTGAGACAATCGGAGCAGCAGCAGGAGCAGCGCCTGCTCCTCACAGACACTCAGGAGGGATAGAAGGGAGGAAGGAACCTCTGATGCCTGAAGAAAGGAGAA
>VWYK01003734.1:0-11541 GCA_013399775.1 Semnornis frantzii
TATTCTATCAGATTTGACATTTTTTACCTTAAAAGAAATTCTAAAAAATATTCAGTAGTGGGGATTTAATTTTATAAAGGGGAGGCCTCTGGATAAACTGAGAAATAATCTTTTTTTTTTATCTAACTATACACCAACTGTAGGCAGGTGCACAGCGTGTTAAAGCATACCAACTATTGCTAAAGTGTTTATACTGAAGCTCAAGGTACACAGTCCTTGAATGTCCATTTGTTAACATGTTTGAATGAGTTAGACTTTAAGCATAGGCTTTGCCGTGGGTCTCTGCTGTTTTCTCCATTTTTTTGCCTACACCGTGGCTCAGTGTACCTAGATTCACTGTGAGACATACTTTGTGTTGCAATGCAGACACAGCCCGAGTGTTTCACTGGGTAAAGGACCATTAAAAGGATCGCAGATCCTAGGACACGGAGGTTACAGCCAGTGGCTAATCAGTAGTTTAGGAATTCACACTCATTGGGGTTTGTTTTCTCATCTCATTAGAAAACATTCCTCACTTGTTCCATGTTGAGGGAAGATTGCTCTTGAGACAGACAGAACTTATTTTTGGAAGACTGAAATCATTACGTGTCCAGTGTTGTACCTGTAGAGTTCTCCCTAGTGCCAAGTAACAAAGGCTACCATGGTAAAGATGTCCTATTCCCCTCTAGTCCCAGGAGGCAGAGGTGCAGGGGCCTGTGAGGGTGTCAGAAAACTAAAGGATAATACTTAGGTGCAGTGGCCCAGTAGAAGGCCATGTGCTAACCTAAAACTCACAAGACAGCATTTTCGTATTTTCTTTTGTTTCCACTTTATTCTGTACTTTGCATTTGGTCTTCCCCTATAAGAGAAGTAACATGATCTGATGTTGGATGTGGTGTGGTGTCAGAGGAGCAGAAGTTCTGAGAACATGAATTTCCCACTCTTTGCAAGTGAGGTTGCCCACACAGCAGAGTTATGGTACTTCCCAGCCTGTTTCTTTACTGAGTAGGCAAGGAGCACAATCAGACATGTTTATGATTAGCAGCCTGCATTAAAGGACTGTGAAGAGAGGTGGGCTGTGAACCTGGAGAGAACATATCAGTGGAAACACATACAGGACTGGCATGACTGCACCAAATGAGAAGGGGCATGTATGACTGCTACTTAGAGTGCTGCAAAACATACTTAGAGTGCTGCAAAACATGTATTTTACTATACCATATGCTTCTGCAAGGCTTTCCAGACAAACTGCAACTGCAAAAAGCAAAGGCAGCTGCCCTCCAACACAGAAAAGCAACTGCACATGGCCTGTTCAGCAGTGTGTGTGTGTTCAACTGCTCAGCTGGCTCAGTCCCTGCTTCCCCCCTGGACTCAAACTCTCTCATCAATCATGTTGCAGGTATGTGATGTAGCTCCCTGGATTCCCTCTGAAAAGGTCACTGTTGTGGGCACAGTTTGGTGTAAGACAGCCCACTGTGTGGTCTGAGTTGTACTGTGCTGCACGCAGATGAGAAAGTCCTTCAGTTTTGTCTCAACAGGGCTTCCATGCTCAAATCTCTCTTGCCCTGGTCAGGACACATATCATTCAGTATACACACCAAGCAGCACAGCATTGCCATGCTTATCTGCAAAAAAGGGATTTCTTGATAGATCAAAGGAATTATTGGCCCAGAACAAATACAGTTAAAATGACAAAGTAATGCTTTGTTAAGTCCTGAGGATATAGGTCACAATATGGGTGAAACAATTCCATGTGAAAACGTGCTGAGTCTACACTAGTTTAGGGATTGGGTTTCGGTTCATGTCCTGTCCTAGTTTGTAAGTGCAGTATGAACAGATTCAGAAAAAGAGAGCCAGGGACTGTAAGTTCTTCCTTGGACCAACAGGTTACTAATACAACTCTGATAATGCACTCTTGCTCCTTGAGAAGAGCATACTCCTCTGGCATTTACCTTTTCTGACTTCTGTCAGATTAATGGACCAGAGCAGAAAAGCATTGGGTTCAATACTAAAAAAGAACCAACCACTCTGTGGTACACAGACATACACTTCAGGGGAGCCATATAACAGAAATAAGGGAGAAAACAGGAATTAGGTGGTGGAAGAAATTAGCTTTTAGGCAGCCCATACCCACTCCTCACCATGCACTTTATCCATCTGAAGGGTCCATGGCATCACATTAGTTCCTGTGATCATTTCTGTTGTTACAATTGAATCTATCACCTAGGCCTCTTTGCAGCTCCAAAGCAAGGCAGTCCTCACATACAGCTGCCTACAAATAAGGAACATGGCTAAGTTCTCTTGATCTGTAATATTTTTCTTGTCTGCTTGCTATTTATTTTAATGCCTTTTCCTCATGTAGCATAGACGGTAAATCAGAAATCCCTGCCTATAGCAAATATTTTCTCATCTAGAAAGCCTGAGAAGAACAAAAACCTGTGCTTTTATTATAGCTCTTCTTTCAAGTTTCAGCACACACAGGCCTTCCCACCTGACCTATCCAGCCAAGGTGGAAGACTTTACATGGCTTTGTTTCTTAGAGGATTTTGAAAGCAGTTCACACCAGAGATCTCAACTGGTGGACTGGAGAATTCTGCAAAATACAGACAAGTTACTGAGTGTCAACAGATTTATCCATCCATCCATCCATCCACCCACCCACCCGCCAATCTTCCTTAATTTCCAGCTTATTCCTGATGAGGACACTAACTCAGACCGAAGTTCTATATTCATGCCTGCCCCTTTTACCAGTATTAATCTAGTCAAAGATTGCACCACTGGGTTTGCATCTGCACTGTGTCACAGCTTGTTCTCTGTAAAGACATCTGTGGCGTGTAGGAAGGCTGGCACTGCACCAAAGCAATATGAAAAGAAGTGGTGATTTATTACTTTTCCATATAAGGGGAATAAGATAAGCTGGAAAATTGCCATTGGTCTTCAGGGAAGGCACAGAACTCAAGAGAGGAGTGGGAAGGAAGCTGCCCTATTACCCAGTCATTCCACTAAAGTCCTGTGACAGAGCTACACTCATCCACTGTGAACAACTTGGCCCAAAACAGAGACCCCATGATATCTGCTCTCCATACTCCTCTGAATGCAGAAGTTGACACTCCCATGTAGAAGTTCTATTTGCTCGAGTTTGAAACCTGAAAATGACACTAGTGAGTTAAGTAAGGGAAGGGTGCCTTCAGCAGGTAGGCTTATAGGAACTGGTGGAGGATGCTTATAGAGAACAAGCCTCAGCTAACAAAACGGCTTAGCAGAAGGATGGTTTCTGTTAACAGTGTTTGCAGTACAGTTACTGTTCTCCACACTTCTCCCCCCTCCCCCACCCTCATCCCCACAAGAAACCTCTGCATTTAACTCTCAGGACAAAGCTTTCTGATGCTCATGCACAAACAGCAGAATTCAGACCTCATCGTCAGCTTGTAGACCTGATGTGGCGCATATAGCAGCAGGACTGCAAAAAAATCTAAAGCCAGCTCCGTGGTGGATATGTACCTCTGTGCCCTGCGTGCTTCTTAGGGATCAAAATGGCAGGCCGGAGCTCTGGCAAAACTGAAAGTCATTGTCACCTGAAGGCATCTACTGCCGGTTTCCAGCAAGCGGGATCCTACCAGATTGCGTTCTGTCAAAAGCGGTTGTAGCTCGCCCCTCACGCCGGCCAGCCTGCAGCGTTTGCAGGGAAACGCGCGGAGATGTAAAACACGGTAAGACTTCCCTCTAGAGGATCGAGGCAGTACTACGCACCTCTTTCCACGCCCTGCGCAAGCCAGGGATCCATTTTCTTTACAGGTACAGCCTGACAGTGGGAGAAACCCGCTTAAAAATTCCACTGACCAGGCATAAGCCATAAAAACAAGGCAGTGTCAGCTACACAGGGAAAAGCCAGCAGTGCCTTCCAAGGACGATCAATGGCAAAGAGGTGTGTGGAGGGATTAAAAAAAAAAAAAAAAAAAGAGATCTAGCATAATTTAAACAGGTTAACACAATTCTGCCACTAGGAAGGAAACAATCACAATTATCGCATAAACTGTGAGAATCCCACGCAGCAACCACGACCCCTTGATTGTTGTATGTTCCTCCCCTGAAGAACTTGTTAGCTACACAGAGGAGACAAAAGGAAATCAAGACTCAGCAAAGGAACTAGTCTGTGGTCAAGGTCACACAGAAGTGGAGTTGCATGGACAGAATTTACTTTTAGGGAATCATTGCACCCCCAAGTCTTATTACTCCTTATTTTTTCATTAATACTGCTCTAGAGCTACTTAGTTGCAGAAATCTTTTTATTCCATATTCTCTGAATAATGCAAGGGTTGTTTGGTTTTTGTTTTTGGTTTTTTTTTTTGTTTGCTTGTTTGTTTTAAGAGGTATGCAGCATTATGAAAGACAGCTTAACCAAGATTTAACTTCGTTTGCTACTTCTACTTGGAAGTGTGATCACAAGTAGGAGCATTGGTAATGTACATAACCTAATGCACCAGCTGTGAAGAACTGGCTTTTTTTGCCTTAGCAATATTCCTCCAGAAGTCTCAATGGGAAAAGCCATGGAATTAAGCTGTCTGATTTCTAAACCAAACACACACAAATGGATAAAGGACTGGCTCATTTGCACTGGAAAAGAAGAGAGCAAATGCTCATCTGGGAAGTGAGGGAGCAAGACTGTATTACAATTGACTGGTTTAGACAAGAACTCTTTATGCCAAGATCTTCAAAAGAGGCCAGAAGAGATAGGCATACAGCTGACACTTGTAGTAATCTGAAACTTCAAGCTGCAACAAAAGTGTGTTATGCTTTGGCCTTCTCCATGGATGGGTTCAAGCGCAATGCCACCTTGCATTCATCTGATATTTTTTTATCCCATGGGAATGAGATTCCTTCAAAATCTCATGGAGAACTATTTATGTCATTTTACATGATAGCAGAGAGATAAACAAAGCAGATGTCTGCACTACTAAGGACAAACGGCTTGCTGTGCCCAGGCAAAATCCCATGGGAGAGTAGCACAGAGACACCCACAGTTACAGATTGTGGTCAAACTCTTGCTCAGACACTACCTAAGTACATAAACCTACCCAGGGTAAAGGTCCAAAGTCAAAGAACTCAGCTGCATCAGGATACAGATCGTATTCTGCTTATTTGGAACATATGCCCAGAAAGTGGTAAATAAGTAAAAAATAGGAAACTTTACAAAAAAACTAAATTAAAAAAATATAGTTATGGTGTATCTATCAAATACATGCAGAAACAAATGTATAAACTGTCTTCCACTTGTATTTTTCATATTTGCAGTGAAGTGGGACGAGGAAGCTAAGACAGCTAGGGAAGAGAAGACACAGAGGTTTGCACAATCTAAATTACCTTTTTTCCAGTATTTGTAAAAGAATATTTAGGTATAAATTCAAGGCAAGTATAACACTAATAAATAAGAAAGCCACAACAGTCTGTCTGCAAGCTACCTGCTTTGTTCTAAACAAAGTCCTCAAAAGGTCAGTGTATACTTAATTTCTCTTACTTGTTGTGGCTTTGAGAGTTAAATTGTGATAAATAATCTGCAAGTTATGACCCATGTTAGAGTAGTGCCAGATCCTGTCCATTCCAGACTGGTTTTGTGACACAGTTTTATTAAATGATTCACTGCAAGAAAGTGGAATATGAGGCAAGTGATAAAAAGATGTCCCAGGTTGAGAATTATAGGGTTAAGAAAGTCCTCTTGGGACTTGAAGATTGTTATTCAATCCCACAATTCTGCTATCTCTTCATAAGCTCACGGCAAGGCCAGTTCGTTCTCTTCTCCTCCCCCTCCAGCCTTCTGCCGGGCAGGAGCTACATTATCGGACAAACATGTAAGGATGGGCCTGGTTGGGGCCTGCAGAGGCTGTGCTTAGGCCTCTTGGATGGCAGAGGCATGGGGGGGGAGGATTGGAGCACTGGGGATGATAGATTTAGTTTTGGGATGGGGAAAAATTCAAGGGGGCTCGCTTATGTATTCTGTATCTACCTTGTAATTTCTATCTGCAAATTCGCTCCAAATACAATTATGTGTTTTTTTTCTCCAATTCGTTTGAGAACTTTACTCTGTCAGTTTTTTCTTTAAACCCACGACAAAAGATACTTCAGAAAACAGCTGAAGGACCTACCCAGCACTTCAGAAGACTTAGCATCTGTTTCCTAGACTGTCTCTGCTACCTTGGACAAATAATTTGAGTAGGCTGTGCCTTCATATCTTCAGCCATGAGACATGTATTTTAATATTCCAACAGACTGTTTTCTGTGCCTCTCAACTACAAAGTTGAGGCCATGTAAACTCAAAGCGCAGAAAAAATCCAAGAGATTATCAGTGTTATGAAAAATGCACTACAAATGATAATACTGGGCCAGCTCCTACAGTTAAGTAGTTTCCCGTAGTGCCAGAATTTTGTTTGTATTACCAAAGACACAGAATTGTCATGATTTTTACCTGCGGCTCCGCAGAGTACTTTTACCTGTGTATGGAGTGTTTGGAAACCAGTGTTGTTGTTTGAGTCAGCACAAACTACACCATAACTGCATGATAAGGAGTATGGATGTTTATTGCCTCTGTGAAGCTTCACTTTTCTTGTGTAGACAGGAGTGGAGCTCTCAGCAATTTGGAGCAGCAGGGTGCCGAATGCAGTGGCTCTGGGTGTGAGATCTTGCTCCCAGGCATAACCCAGAGGTCCTCCATAGCCAGGCATCCTCCAAGGCAGAGTCATGCCATCTTCCTTCTTGGGTAGAGGTGGGATGAGACTGATGATGAGGAGACCATATTCGCAGCTGCTGTGTAACTTTCCTGGCCTGTAGGCCTCTCTGAGCTATTGCTTGATAATGGGTGTAGTGAGTCATGGAGCAAATATTCCTGTATCAGTTTAGTTAAGTTATTTTTCCTTATAGCTCTTTTCCCTCCTAATACCTCTCTAATTGTGCTTTGTCTAAGCAGTGTTACATTCCTAACAACTGCTTGGCAACATGCTGAAGATCAGGCTATAGGTCTCTGATATTGGTCTAGCCGCTCTGCAGGGCAAGACACTAGGCCGAGATAGTGTAAAATTAGAGACAGTTTATAAAAGGGTATTTGGTTAAAAAAAACAAACAACTCTTTCTTACACATTTTGCTAATGCTGAGTATATCATACTGTGGCAAAGAAATCATTTTACTCTGATAATGAAAACATTCTCTGTACTTACATCAGGATGTTGCTAAGAAACTCTACTACTGCAGCACCGTCCTGACAGTGTTAAGAAGAATCTGTATAATTACAATAGATAAACAATACTGGAAAATAATCGATGCTTGATTAGAAAGGCAAATGTGGAAAAAAATAAGAATAGTTAGCATTTATCTCAAAGAGTAATTTTGCTTCTCTCCTGTAACTCCGCAGTTTTGTAAACAAATTCCAGAATTTATTTGATCTTTTAAATACAGCCTTTGCATAGCCATCAATGTTTTCTACAACTGAACTGCTATCTCTTTTTGTCCATTGTTTGTATTTTTGGTAGTAAATCTTGACTATTCTCTATCAACTCCACTTTATTAATCATGTCCCTCAGCTATAACCTTCTATATCAAAATTAATGAAGACAAAGCAGGAGGTCTCCTTCTTGACTGTAAATTTGCTTATGTGTTAAAAAAAAAAAAAAGACATTTTGATTCTCGGTGCTAATTCAAATACTTCCATTCCTTAGTGATAAGTATTAAAGTTCTCATATTTTTTTATATCAACTGATGCCTGTGTGAGAACTTTCCCAGCCTTAATAATCAGGAGTGAGAACCTAGTCATGCTTCTGAAAAAAAGTCAGAACGTGGAACTGAAAAACATAGCCACGATAGTTCAAGAGAGCTTTTCAGAAGGCAGCAGAATCTGGTATGTTTTAGCACACAAGCAGGGCTCACTAGACCACTTAACCTGCGGGCAGTTCTTACCACACATGCAAGACAGTGTCTGACTCAGCAAAGTGGGCAGGGGATACCACGTTCTGCATGCACACGTCAAACAAAATCGGTAACAGAAGAAAAGGCAAATGACCACACGTCAATCTACAAACCAAAACAACTCTGAGCACATATTAACTAGAACTTCGCGGAACTTCAGAGCTTGATTCCTTTCCGGGGGGGGGAAGTTAGATTGTTGTGCCCAAATCAGTAATCGGCATGGCTTAGTTTCTTCCCAAGTGAGTGCTAAAATGTATCACATGTATCTGATTTAGACTCTTCCTTGCCCTTTTATTTCCAGAAGCAGAAAGGACAGTTAAAAGGACATTAAATAAAAAATAAGAGAAAAAGAATCCATTGGGGTCTGGGTTGAAACAGGGAGGCTTGGCCACCATGAAGAGTTTTTTCCCTCCACAGACCTCCTCATGCATATTATCAAGTATTCCCAGGTTGCAAGTCTGACATTTTTATTCCTGATGACATGAATTTCCCACAGGTTTTTGAGATCCGCCTATTGTGCTCCTTGACCACGCTCTAGCTGTTTCTGAAGCTGAGGGGTAGCCTTAATGGATGGTTTCTCCTTTGGCCTCTATTGCTTTAGTTCTCAGAGCTAGTGTACCCACAGCGAAATGATTCTTCTGTATTACTATGAATCTCTGCCCAGAGCTGTGCCCAGGCTGATCACAAATAGACCTTTAAAAAAAAAAAAAAAAGGAAAATCACAGGATACCCTTGTGTCTGCCCTGTTTGTGCTGCACAGCAATGTTGCACAGGACACTTTTTCACTTACTGCCGTGTCTTTGCCAACAGCTGAGCACATACTTCGCTGCAGGGAGAGGGAGGAGAAAGCAGAGTGCAATGCCCCTTGCAAGCCTGCTCACCTCACTTTGGCTGCAAGCAGAGGAGCGGTAGCGTGTGGGCATAGAGACTGAGAGCCCCAGCCAAGCTTGGAGGACAGAATGGGAGTGGGAGGAGTTGGATTAGAAACACGAATCCAGAGCTTTGGTGGGATAGCTTTGCTAAGTTATGGAAGACTGAGACAGAAAAAGATCCACAGCGCATTTAGGGTGTTTAGCCAGCTCCTTGTATGATCCCATCAATATATGGATGTATGGGTGTGCATATATATGTTTTTGAAACTCTTTTATACACATTTGCTTTTCCCACCTGATACAAAGGTTCTCAGGATTGAAGGCAGACTCATCAGCAACCACATTTGAAATTAAGAGTTTTTATTATAAAGTTGCCTGATGTTTTGTTTGAGAGCTTTGCCCTTTGCTGCTATGTGGAGTCTGTCTGCCTCTGCAGAGGACATCCAGTTTACGGCACAAAAGAACAGACAGCACCAGAACTCACAACAAGGAGACAACACTGTTCTGTATGACAAGCATTGTTGTGTGATCCCTGCAGCTTTGCCTGGAAGACATCTCAAGAAAAAGGCAGTGCTTGGGAGGGCTGAAAAGATCTATGTGGTAGTTATGCAGTTATTAGACACTGCAGAAAGGATAGATGTTTTCAAACGACTGCTTTAAACTTAATAATCCTTAAAAATCCTGCTGTAGTGAAGTTTGCGGGTGTGCTGACAGTCTGCTATGCTCCAAAGGTACTCCAGGAGTTAAATGTTAGGGCATGAGCAGGATCTCTCAGCTTTATAAAGAGATGGGGACCCACAGAGGAAGGTGAAAAGAATAACACAGAATTGAGGTTGGAAAAAATCTCATGTCTAACCTTCTACCCAAAACCTCTATAACCACTAGACAATGTGCTGAAGTGCATGGCACTCGTTTTTTGACCACCTCCAGGGATGGTGACTCCACCACTTCCCTGGGCAGCCTGTTCCAATGCTTTGCCACTCTTTCAGTAAAGAAATTCTTCTTAACATTCAATCTAAACTTTCTCTGGTGCAGCTTGAGGCCATTACCTCTTGCCCTGTCACTGGTAGCTGTAGAGAGCAATAATGTCTCCTCTCAGCCTGCTCTTCTTCAGGCTAAACAGTTGCTGCCCCCACAGCCTCTGCTCATAAGCCGTGCTCTCCAAACCCCTCACCACACTTGCTGCTGCAGGAAAAGCAGACTCTTCTCTGTGACAGTAATAGACATGTTCGTTTAAGAAAGCAATCAAAGGAACACTCTTTTTCATAAACCTTTATGCTGTCCATGATGAGGTTTCCCATAGCACTTGCCAAAAATGACATCGTAGCAGAATACCTTCAGTCATCTCCAGTATCAGCAACAAAGCAGGATAATGTGAAGACAGTGACTATAAAAGGCATTATTTTTTACCTACAGGTCTGTTACCCTAGAAGGGATACTTTTAAGTGAGAAAAACAGGCAACAAAAAGATTGAGAGAGGGAAACCTCTCTGATGTTGAGGTCCATTTGTCCATGGCTTGATTTAACTCACGTGGTGAGTCTGTTATGTCAAGTTGTGCCCAAAGTCCTCAGAAATAATTTTTCTCCAGATGGACATATTCATTAAGATTCGTAGGCAGGCTTGTACTGGGTATTTTCTTTGATGCCTTACTTTACATACTGCATTTTCAAAATCTGGCCCCCCCATCTCTGTCCCTTTCTCTGGTTCAAATAAAAATGCAGAGAAAAATTAAAGAAAGCATAGCCTCTCTGAGGAGTAAGAACGGTGAACTGGTGTCAACAGATGATAAGAAGACTGAGTGACTTTGTTGCCTCTCATTGGCAGTTTTGATCTGTACACCTCCTGAGTCGATAGACCGCTAGGTGTGGACAAGTGGAGTAAAGTTTCTCCCATGATAAGGGAAGATGAAGTTCACCTGAGACACCTGAACATACTTAAATCTATGGAACCTGGTAAGATGCATCTCAGAATTCTGAAGGAATTAGATGATGCAGTTGCCAAGCCACTCTCCGTGATACTTGAAAAGACCTGGCAGGCAGGTGAAGTCCCCGGAGACTGGAAGAAGGGAAACACGACACCCATTTTTCAAAAGGGTAAAAAGGAGGACCCTAAGAACTACTGACCTGCCAGCCTCACCACTGTGCCTGAGGAGATCATGGAACAGATCCGTCTAGAAGCTATATTAAAGCACGTGCAGGATAGAGAGGTGATGCAAGATGGCCAGCATGGCTTCACCAAGGGCAAGTGCCACCTGAGCAACCTAGTTGCTGTCTATGATGATGTAACTACATCAATGAACAAGGGAAGACTAACATCTGTCATCTATCTGTATTCTTCTAAAGTCTTTGACACAATTCTCTGTGACATCCTTCTTTCTGAACTGGACAGATACTGTTTGAAGGTAGACTGTTTGGAGGACCTCACTTGAAGTGCTATGTCCAGCTAGGGACCCCCCAACATAGGAAAGACAAGGACCTGGTGGAGTGGGTCCAGAGGAGGACTGCAAAGATGGTCAGAGGGCTGAAGCACCTCTCCTATGAAGACAGGCTGAAAGAATTGGGGCTGTTTAGGTTGGGGAAGGCTCTGGAGATACCTTTTAATTGCATTTCAGTGTCTGAATGGGACCTACAGAAAGGCTAGGGAAGGACTGTTCAGAAGGGCTTGTAGTGATAGGATGAGGGGCAGCAGTTCTAAACTAGAGCAGGGTGGATTTCTGTTAAACATAAAGAGGAAGTTCT
>VWYK01003752.1:0-11857 GCA_013399775.1 Semnornis frantzii
TATTCCCCTTCCCACCCACCCTTTATTCCTCTTTCTTCCACAAGAATAAATCCTGATGCAACTTTTTTGTTTTTGCTTTGTTTTTTGCAAAGATTGTGGGAACTAACCCTTCTCTTGTACCTAGATCCATAGGTTGCAACCTCTGATATCTTTGATTTTCCTCTGTGTTTCTCTTTGCCTTCTGTGAAAGTCCCTCTTGATTGTGCTGAGGCCCTGGGCTCAGCGAAGACACTGAATAAATTACAAAAAAGCCACCGTTGCTCGTTGTCTGAATCTTCTTGGTTTCTGCTGTAAGGTGGTGGTATGAGAAAAGCATCGGGGAGGGTGCGCCAGAGAGCGTGGAATGGAGGAGAATCCAGGTGAGGAACCTCTGATTCTTTTTCCTCACTCTGCAGGGACTCCACACTATCCAAGCCACACTGCCTTGCGCTCCCCTCAGCCCTTTCGTGCATTTGTGGATGTATGTGTGTGTAAGAAAGCAGACACGTGGTGGAAACCAGCAGGGCCTTGTTTCCTCTGGTTGCTGCTCAACCAGAAGCAAAATATTCCACAGTTCTAATTGGATACCGTGAAGTCCAAAAGCGGTCAGCATTGTGAATTATGTCCATTGAAACACTGCGAGCGGTGTACTTATAATGACAGTAGGCCTTGTAGATTTGTAATATATTTTGTTTTGTTTTGTTTTGTTTTTTTGTAGTGCTCTTCACAAGTGAGAAAAAAGACTTTTTTTTTTCTGTTTTTGATTTTTTGTGTGTGTGTGTGTGTATTTTTTTGTTTGTTTTTTTCTTTTCTTTTTTTTTTCTTTTTTTTAAAGCCACATATTATTTTGTTTTTACAGCTGCAAACTTTCAGAGATAAACACTCTTNGGGTTGTATTTAGAGGCCAGTAGCTAGAGATCCAACCAGTGGAGCTCATGAAGCACTACCTGGCCTTAAGGCCACCATCCGTGAGAGGCTGGGAAAATTATTATTCACCCAGCCTCCGGAAATGTAATGTACCAGCAGGCAAAAAACAGTTCTTCATGTAGTACAAAAACAACAGAACGAAATGAACCCAAAAAAAGAGGAAAATAAAGGTAAAAATGAAAAAAAAAAATTTCTTAAATTCTAGTGCCATAGCTTTTTTTGTTGTTTCTATTTTTTTGTTCATAACAAAGAGAGAGAGAGAGATTCTACTTATCCGTCTGACACATGCATCCTCATGTGGTCGTTGAAATGCTCAATTTGGTCAAACTTAGCTGGACAGACAGAGCAGACATATGTGGTCCCCTCCGTGCAGGCCACCACCCCGGCAGGAACAGCCCTCGCGCCGGTGCCGGTGGCTCCAGGTGTGCCGTTGGTGGCACTGTGCAGAGCCACATGCCTCTCCAGCAGGGTCTTGTGGGAGAACTTCTTTTTGCAGATGTAGCATTCATAGGACTTCTCCCCACGGTGGAGGCGCATGTGCACATTAAGGGAGCTCTTCTGGGTGAAGCGCTTGTTGCAGATACTGCACTGGTATGCCCTCACGCCAGTGTGCGTCACCATGTGTTTAATTAGGTAATCCTTTAATGAGAAGGAGCGCCAGCAGATGCTGCATTGATGGGGTTTCTCACCTGCCCATTACCAAAGAGAGAGAGAGAGAGAGAGAGAGGAAAAAAAAGACAAGAAAAAATAGATAATAAAATTAAACCAGCTCCATACAACTCTTTGCAATAAACTAATGGTCAATCTCTTGAGGGGGCTTTTGGAGATGTGCTCTGGCTAAGAAAGAGTAATTCTGTTAATAAGTGTGTTTTGATATACAACATTTTTTGCAACCAGAAGTTTCAAATTGTTTCACAAAGGGCGCTGTAGGTATTACTAATCCAGATACAGTAAAAAGGAGCTCAGATGATTTCAAGTTCACATAGTAGGCACTGACAAAGACAGGACTAGAGTTAAAAGGTCCTGGTATCTACCCCCATCTTCAATGGCTGAGCTTGTCCTGTCTATGTTTCTACTTTTCTTCTCATGCTCATATCTAGAAAGGTCTTAGTCAAGTTGCCTCCACCTCCCTATTTGCATGTAACAAAACCATGGAAAAAAGCTAGTAATTACAAGTTAGCACAGCAGTAATACACTTGGTTTTGTCCAATTGCTTTATATTTCTCAGAAGATAAGTGCTAGAGATTGCCAAAGGGATCCAAAGTTTTATAAGAGGTTTACATCTGGTGCCCCTTTTTCTGATTAAATCTCATAGCTTAAGCATGGACAAGTAGATGAAAAGGGAACCTCAGTACATCGAATTTCCCAGGGCAATCAGTATCATGCAAAGGGCAACCTAACAGATAAATCTCCAGTGTAACAGACATAAAATTTAAATTATCTGACCGCCAATTAAATGAAACACTTTATCAGGTAAATCAGAGATATAAAATACTTATGCCATCTACCACATTGGCTTGTGTGTCCAGGGCTGTTGTAAAACTGATTCTGGCAATTCTTATAACTGAACCCTGACCATATCCAGACAAAATGGTGACTACAAGGATGAACTGAAAAAAACTATTTAGGTGAGCACATGCAATTGGCTTGTTCAGACTGGTTTTCATTCTTCCTCATGTTCAGAGTTCTTTTGGGAGATAATGCCACAGCCTCATGTTTCATAGTGTCAGGCAACTTTTTTCCGATATGCTGCTGTGTTGATAATGTAAATGATACCCAACACCCTGAATGTCCCATCAAAAGATGCTTTTTAATTTGTTTTCTGAATCACTTGTGGCATATTTCCCATGTGGTAATTCATCATCCCTCAAGCTGTCAGGGAGAGAGATAGTACCATAGCTTTGCAACAATAAAATGATCCTCTGTTTTGGTAACTGAGAAATTAACTTTCCTTTGGCCATTCCACAATTTCCCCTCTAGCAGAGATGCTTTCTGGTCTTCTGTTTTCACAGACATCCCACTTCCTCATTTTTACAATCTGTCTGGCACTGTTTTAAATCCTGAAGAGTCAATGTAGAGGGATCATCACACACATGTGGTAATATACCATTTATTCTTTGTCTAGTGAGATTACTACACACTACTTATATTCAATTTTAAGGGGAGATAATTAATATGGATCGAGTGGGAAGGACCTGCTATTTTATTTCCTCTGAGTCTCTGTTTCTTTTTATTTCACAGTTTGCACATATGATGGTGACATCTGTGAATGAAATCCACATGCTGCTCTTCCTTGCACCAGTGATGAGTTTGTCCCTACTTGGTGAAAGACACTTGGTCAAAACACATTCAGTCCCTACTTTCCTGTTGGCTCTGCCCAACATGGTGTGTTGAGTGTAGACAGGCCAATATGCTTGACACGTGTTATGTGGAAAATTATAGTGTGTCAGGTCTAATAATGTCTGATTAACTTACAAGAGGCTGATTATATTTACAATGTTCATTTTTGCCTTAGGCAATATATGTCCCAGAGTTTGTAATTAGTCCGCTATAGACCCTGTTAAGATTATGCTATAAAAACACCCTAATTTTTGTCTGCACATGTTTCTAAGATGCACTGAGTTCTGGCTTTCTAATCTTAGCCTCAAAACCTTCCTGGGATTTCTTATCTCCTAAGAATCTCAAAAATGTTTAGGTTTTCTTTTTTTGTATGCAAATGTGCTTCCTAAGCGAGCACTGTAGATTGTTTATTCCCATGATTCTTCCATCTTGAAGTCAGAGAAAACTACGTTCAGTGTATTAAATGTGCACATTCCTCCTTTTGGCTCTTTATTTCATATTTGACTGGGTTTGGACAGCAATGTGGGACAGCTAATGAATGTTAACCACAGGGTGATATAGGGAAGGCAATGACGGTTTATAAGGTGCACGGACACTGTACTTCCACAACACTGCAAGTCTTAGAGAAAAACATTCTGAGATACATGAAAGTCAGCTTTCAGGGAACACAGAAGAAAATCCATCTCTAGTACGTTTGTATCCATGTGAAGGAGGAAAGGGAGGGACGTTTCCATCGCATGGAAAGTTACATCACAGTGTAATTTTTCAAGTATAAAAACATATAGTGACGGGGAGGCCTCCGGGCTGTTGAATTTTGGTTTATGATTGGATCCCTCCACGGTTTCTCTTGTGAGCCCTCTGGACAGCAAGACTAATTCAAACATTTGCATCTCCCCTATCTTTCTCTTTTTCTGTGGATCCTGAAGCCTGGCTTCTTGGCTTCAGCAGGAACGGCTGCTGCCTCTCACTTTTCATAATGACCCTGTCCTGCACTAGACAAGACAGCAGACATCTTCTTTGAGCTCTACAACTAAAGATTATTTTCAGAAGAGTTTTCTGAAGCCTTACTCTCTGTTGGTTAAGGTGCAATTACTCTACCAGTCACTCCAGGAGCCAGTTTGCTCCTAAATGAACTTCAAAATAATTTATTGACCCAAACCTCTCTTTCCCACCACAGTTCATTATTTTAGGCATTCTCAGACAAATAAAATATTAATTTAAGATTGGCAATGTCTATCAATTTCCTTGTTTGACTTTATGTGTTATAGTTAAGAATATTTCAATTTAGATCTTCCAGTATTATTTTTTATCTGACTCTGAATACCAAATGTGGTGCACAGTTTGGAATGGGAGAAATAAAGCACCAAGTCTCAGTGAAGTAATTCGTGAAAAAGCCTTTCCAGCTCTTAGAACAAGGATACTGGTAGATAATATTTGACTGTGTTCTGAAGGGAATATTTTTCCAACACGGCACTATCTACACAGTATTTAATTACTCATCCAAAACAGAGAGATGGAGACCATAAACAGACACAAAGAATTATCTGGGGATTTAGGACTCTTGATCCTTGCAAGCGTACATTTTGTACCAGTCCTGAGAAATTGACCTTTTTGTATATGTACATGTCTCCCTTAGATGTCTAGAGGATTTTTTCTTTTAAGTGATAATTACAGGTAAACAGAAGTTAAAAGTTTACATATGGATATGGAGATTAAATCTACTGGATACAACAGGGGGGCACGACTTGAATTCCTGCCATACCCTGGACAATTTCTCCAGGTTCTACTCCACGTATCACAAACCTAGCATTTATTTTAAGATCTGGCATTAACAAAACCACTGCTTGGTGAGAGAAATATTTACTCTTTCTCTAAACTAGAATTTCTCTCCAACGTCAGAATGAGCTGAAGGTTAAAGCAAGCAAAATTTAGTCCTGAACTCAGAATAGCCTCTCCATGTAAAATATATTTACCTCCTTGCTTTGAAGTCTCATGACAAAGCTAGAAAAGGCAGTTTTGGCTCAGTAGTAAGTATGATTACCTATAGAATCTCAGAAGTCCATATATTAAAGCAATTGCACTTCTGATGTTCTACATATATTACTTTAAACTGTTCTCATTGAGGCCAATGTTTCTATACTCATAGCTAGTGAAATACCTGACTTACGTTAGTGAAACCCCTGACTTACTAAGAGACAGAAGATTACAGCAATCAGCTTTGGGGAAATATAGAGAAACTTCCTAAAAAACTCCAAATTCACTTTCTTATAGGCATATATGAGATTCAGAAAATACATGGCGGTGTGTGTAAAACCCAGGCCTGGACCTACTGCTGCAGTTCCACCAGGAATGAACTTGCCCCAAACTCATGCCAAACATCATCATTTGATTTTAAACCCCCATAGCTGTTAAAACTTAGAAGGATGTCCTTTCTTAGTAGATATGTTTTTTCAACTTTATTTTCCTCCTATCACTTCTACTCAATATTGCCTGGTCAGATTGCAGGGGACAACAAATGCTTACCATTTCCTTGGATGGGTGCAAAACACAGGTTAATCCAAGAAAACGAGCCTGTTTCTGCGCCATGCAGTTACGCTACTACAATCACAGAATCATAGAATGGTTTGGTTTGGAAGGGATATTAAAGATCACTACACATTCCTGCAGGGGCTCAACTTCAATGTGGTATGCTCGGAAAGTATTTGGTGATACCATCTACCTGGACAACCTCTCCTTCCTGTTTGTGCCGGGGGTCGGCAGGTTGGGATTTAAGTCCATATTTGTCAAGGACTTTCTCCAGTTTCATGTCTAAGCCAAAGGGGCGTGCTCTTACCTGTGTGTACAAACATGTGCTTGACGTAGTTCTGTTTGGCGGTGAAAGTCTTGTTACAGAGAGTGCACTCGTAAGGCTTTTTTTCGCCTTGCCCACCTGCTGTGCTGTGGCCTGCAGACGGGGCCAAGGGCTGTGGGGCTGGCAGCTGAGCAGTAAAGGTTGACAGGCCAGGCTGGGACACTGTCACAAACTGTGTCTGTTGGCCAGCTAAAGGCTGGGGCAGGCTAAAGAGAAAAGGCTTAGGGCCACTGCCAGCAGACTGTGTGGTGAAAAGAGCGGGCAGATAGGTGTTGCCAGCTGTGCCAATGACCTGAGTGTTGCTGGTCAGAGTCAGTGGCATCCTCAGATTGCTGGTGAGGGTTTCTGTCTGGCGTAAGTAGATCTGTGTCGTTGGCAATGGCTGGGCAACAGTTGTGTTGACAGAAGGCTGCAAAGCCCCCTTTTCGGTGCTGTTATTGACTGTGAGCACTTTGCTGTCCATTTCAATGTCATTGCTTCTCTCTGGCGAGGAAGAGTTGGCATCTATATGCTGCTGCTGCGGCTGCTGCGGCTGAGTGCCATCAGCAGGGACATCAGTTTGATCTGCTTGAGAAGGTTCTTGCTGCCCATCCCGGCCTGGACCAGCCATAAACTGCTGCTCCATGGAATCGGGCTCAGTGCCAATGGAGGAACTGACTCCCGAGTCAAAACTCTCTCCTTTCGGCTCACTCTCAGTGCCTTCTGCTTGGTCAGTGTCCTCAGTGCATTCCTCTGACTCATTGCGCTCAAGGATCTGCACCCTCTGTTGGCCATAGTAGTCATAGTCATCCTCCATTTCCTGCTTAATATGGATGTTGCCCATCAGGGTTTGAATCCGAACTGGGCGTGGTTGCTTGCGGCAGTGTGTGGTCTCAGGAGTGGTAGAGAGGTACCGCTCCATTTGTTGTGACCTTTCATGGATACGGGTAATCCAGCTGGGGTCTTCCATGTGATGGTCCCTGGGGAGTCCCAGTGCAGTTTCATGGTGGCTGACCACAGCTCCACTATAAAAGGAGCGTTCCCCACTTCCATTTTGCATGGAACAGGCATAGAGAGCTGAATAGATCCTGTCCACACTGTGCTGTGAATGGCTTTGCAGGTAGCCAGACTCTGTGTCGGTGCTCTGACCCGAGGTGCCTGATTCAGGTGTTCCTCTGGGTGTCTCCTGGCCAGAATCCTGAATCACTGGGTAGACTTCTCCCACATTTTGTGAGACGATCCTTGTGCACTCATCAATCACAGTCTTGATCTGCAGGATGCTGGCAGCTGTGAGGATTTGGAGGGCCTCTGACTGTGAGACCCGCAGCACCCCGCTGTACATGAAGTCAATGAGCTTTTGCACAGACTGGACTGATACCACCGAGGGGATCTCGATGTCACTGTAGCCCAAAAGCAGCTTGTCCTGGAAGAAGGGGCTGCCAGCCGCCAGCACACAACGGTGGGCGCGTAGCATGCTCCCGTGGATGCGGACCGTCACGTCACAGAAGTGGCCACGGTTGCGCTGCTCGTTGAGGGTCTCGAGCACAGAATTGCTAAAGTTGTGAAGGTTGATGCTATGAATGCGCTCTGTCATCCCCTTGCAACTGATGTTACCTGTAGTAAAGCAGGTGACAAAGAAAACATAAAAATAACAGATTGAGTCTTGTCCTCTGCAGAGCCACATTCAGGGCACTGGCGAAGGCAACTGCCCACTGGGTAAACAAAACAGGTCATACTGTAAAAATCATGTTGAAGGCACCAATAAGAAGGTGTCTTCTCTGTAAGGTTAGAAGTAAACTTCCCTACTCATTTGCAGGAGCTCAAGCCCAGAGTTTTTGGATAAAAGCTGAGCAACATAGGTGAAGCCAGGCCAAAATTCCAGCCACATTCCTAGGCTTCGGATTTCTATCAGTTTATCTGGCTTTAAAAAAGTCTAGTGGCAGCCAATTGTAAACACCAAGCACATGGATTGAAGTTGGATTTTAATCTGTTTGGACTTGGACCCATGCCAGAAAAGATCAGGTTCTTACTTAAATACCCTTTACACCAAGTTGTTAATGCAAAGAGTCTGTATGAGAATGTGATTCCTATCTAGATTGGAATTTTAAGGAATGTGGATCCTGTGTTTTACAGTGCAGTTACTTGTATTAAAAAAAAACCCAAACAACCAAAAACCAAAAAACCCCCACCACAACAAAACTGGCAGTCACTTTGTAAAATCCAAATCTGGTTCAAGATTTAGGTAGTGAATGTTCCTAAAATCTTATGCACAGTTTTGTCTGGGGTTGTGGTTTAGAACATTTACTACCCAATAGTGACAAACAGTCCTCTATGCACCCAAAGCCAAAAGTTAACATGAGCTGTCTCCTTCATTTTTAGCACATCCCAAGTTCTGACTGGCACTAGAATGCCATCACATGAAAACAAATGTTTTCCTACTGTTATTTACTTGATGGAAACTGGAAAATTACAGACATTTACCCTAAGGAAGAATCTGTCTTAGTTTGGTTGAATAATCCAAATAGAGAACAGTCTAGAAAAGCACCTAACTGGTTTGGGTGCACAAAATTAACCTTATTGTAAACGACTAAAAAGTAACTTGTTCATCTCTCAGTATACTTTCCCCTATCTCTGTATGGCTTGCTTTTGTTTTAATGCTTTTGTTTGTCATCATCATAGAACTGTGTCAGTTGGGAAAGACCTCTAAGATGATCAAGTCAAACAATCAACCTAAGATGACCATGGCTATTAAACCATGTCCCAAAGTGCCACATCCACACATTTCTCGAACACCTTCAGGGACAGTGACTCTTCCACAGCCTGTTCCAATGCCCAACTACTCTTTCAGTAGAAATTTTTTTTCTAATATGCAATCTAACCCACCCTGGCACAACTTCGGGCCATTTCCTCCCATTCTATCACTTGATACTAGGGAGAAGAGACTGACCCCAATCGCACTACAACCTCCTCCTCCAGGAGTTGTAGAGAGCAGTGAGGTTTCCCAGTCTCCCCTCAGCCTCCTCTTTTTTTTTTCCTCTCCTGTTCTTCACTCATTTTTAATCCATGTAGATTCTCCTGGGCAGAAACTATGGTTTCACCTTTTGACTCTGAGGAATGAACTGCCCTTTGAATGGGAAACAAATAAAACATTATTAATAATTTCTTCCTCTTAGCATTTGTAGTACCTCTGTTCCCAGAAAAGTATGCAGAGAGAAGTAATGCAAGATCACTGCCACTCTTAAAGGCATTCTGTCTTGAATGTTCCTACCCAAACTACAAGCCCACTTGCGGCAATTGCTTATTAATGGGTGAGAATGGAAGAGTGAAATTTGGTAGAGAAGCACAAGTAAATTAGTGCCACTGTCTGTTTTAATAGAAATACACTGAGCAAAAAAGATAGCTTTGAAAGTCTTTTCATACATCTGCCTTCTGTTCCAGCCCAAGGGCTGCTTTACATCTCATGCATAGGCAGTAGAACACTGCTTACTGTGGTTTGCAGGAAAATGTGTTGCCTTTCCCACCCTGCCTTTTCCTTCTCATTTACCCACTCCTGACGTCTCAAGTACCCTCTGCTCTTGTAGTTCAAAGAGAAACTGTCTTGGACACAGGTGGTAATTTTAATTCTCTGAAGTAGCTGAATGATAAAAGGGAAGCACAAAGGTCAGAAACTGGAAATCCTGATGGGGCCCAGCTATCTGAAGAAGTCTGGTGTTAACAGACGTAAACCAGCTAGTTTCAGAAGGATACTAATTCCCATGTGAGATTAGAGCACTGGGAAGATGCTCACATCACAGGAATGAGGAGGAAACCACTGTAATGGAGGTTGTGAATTACATCTGTCCTGTTCATAAGGTCTGCTGGAAACTCAAGTTTCCTCCTCTGATGAGACTGATCATAGGACTGGGAAAAAAATACCTTAGAAACTGGGAGACTTTCCTTCCAGGGCACTGAAATTACTACTATACAAAATAATGTACAGAAGAGATGTAAAATGATGTACAGAAGAGATGTAAAATGATGTACAGAAGAGATGTATTCTCTCCTCCTTCCAGATAAAGTAATTCTCCAGAGGCCTCCAGGGCAGTTCCAGATGCTTCCTTTCCCAACATNGGGCAGTTCCAGATGCTTCCTTTCCCAACATGTCACATCACACAAGGATGTATTTACATAAAAAATCATAATCCTTGATCTGAAGAGAATCTGGTAAAAGCTTTGTAATGATGGAGAAACAGAAGGCTGTAAAATTAATGATAAATCGATGACATCTCTTTTTGAGACCTCCTACAGGCCATTGCAAGTGATTGCACATGCATTGCTATGCATTTATCTGTATCTCCTTTTGAGTGCTTGTCTATTGGTATGCTAGAAATCTTTTCATCAATAGGTATTGATTGCTACTGGGTTTGACCCTAGGGCTCCATTTTCTCATAAGCATGTCTTTAAAATATGCTTCTGTAAAATGAATGGCCTCTGTTTATGTTCCACTTTGTCAAATAGGTATTTCATAATAATAAGAAATATGCAGCGGTGTTAACTTGATAAACCAAAAATTCTGTCTTGTGCATGCATTATATGGAATATGTCACATGCTATGGACAGGTCTGTTGACCTGAGCAAGTGCAAAGAGGTCTGTTTTCTTCCTCTGCACCTTAGCAGATAAAATTAATTTTGTGAGCAGAACTCACAACTCATTTCCAGAAACGTGTGATATGTACCATGAGACTGGGAGACTTCTTTGAAATGTGAATTGTGCCACCCACCCATAAACTATGTAGAGAAACAAGAAAAGGCAAGGTTCATCTGAAGTTTCAGCAGCCTTTTCTGGTCCTGGCTGTCAGAAACAAGAGCTCTGTAGCCAAAATGTATTTGGTCATTAGCTAACTTGATGTAAGCAGACAGCTGGGATTAATCAAGCATTTGTCATGGAATCATAGAACCGTTTCACCTTAAAGTGTGAACAGCTCTATAGGAACTGACTGAGGATGCACCTTGAGTTGTAGGAACTGGTCTGAAAGTTACTTGAGACACTTCATAAATGACACGGAGTACATTTTGGTTGCTATTGGCATAACAGAGTTTTCCCTTAAAAAAGCCTTTTGACGTTTCTACTTTCTCAAATGAAATTCCAACATCTATTTCTTCAGCTGAGAAACAACTGAAATTTACTCCTTAAACAAGAAGGGTGGGTGTAAAACATAGGAAACTGTTTTAACAGCTAATACAGATTTTGAGGATATTTCTTATAGGCCATATTCCTTGACATTAAGCACTGAAAACCACACCTACCCAAAGCACAAGCAAACAAATAATTTGCAATAATGTCAGAGATGCTACCACAGAAATCAGAACAGCATAAAAGAGTAGATTTAACAAATTCCAGAGACTGTTCTATAGCAAAACCTGGTGTTCCTCTGCCTCTTTGCAGGAAACGGAGCGCAGATCCAAGTTTTGTTGTTGCCCTTTACAATATATGCTGCTCTAAATCGAAAGTTCAGAAGTGACACTTCCCATAGAAGGTGGAACCGCCAATGTATGCTCGATTCTAAAGTGAATGCCACATTCTCACAAAGTCTGCTAGAGCCTTGGACAGGCCAGAATGTGTGTCAGGTCCTCACAAGACCCTACACACACGGTCACCTACTCATCACTGCACAAATGCCTGGCTCAGGAAAAAGACTGCTGTCTCAGGCTCTTCTCAGGCCTGCCAGTCTTTTAAACTTCAGACAGTGGGAAACTTTCTGTGAAATTCAAGTGGTCTTTGTTAAGTGTCCCTCTTTTTTT
>VWYK01003753.1:0-12446 GCA_013399775.1 Semnornis frantzii
AACATTTAATTATATAAAGTAATATAATAAAGTAGCAGCTTATACTAGATTGAATAGACTTCTGTTTCTTTCTGCCAACAGAAAGGGGGAAATGCTGAATTTACAGATCTTCCACTGGAGGTGTGGGCAATCCTATGGTGGGTTTAGATTATTAATTAGTCATTGGTGTGTGATCTTTTCATTGATAGATGCTTAGAGATATTTCATATATCCTGGAAGCCCAGTGTATAACTTGAAAAAGTCTGGAAAAGCATTTACAAGGAAGTTTTCCTGAAGTAAAAGTCCTTGCATTTTTGCTCTGTGGTCCAGATAGAAACTCAGCTCAGATCAGAGGAAAGAAGTCAGAAGATTTCATGAGACCAAAGAGAGTGTTGGGCAACATGATTGTAGAAGCACTGCACAGGAAGCCTTGGCTCTGAGTGTGTTTTCCCAATACTCTTCCCAAGCTGATGAGTACTTTGCACCCATCAGTGGCCACCCATGCTTATCCAAATATTGTAAACATCCAAATATTGTAAACTGAAATCCTCAATAATTACACTTAAAAAAGAAAAAAAAAAAGTTAAAAACTATGAAACAGCTTTCATTCAGACATGAGCTATAGGAGTTATTCACCTCATTCTAAACAGAATTATAGCCATGTTATCTCATGTGCTCTGCATCTAGGTTAACTTCAACCAAGTCAGGTCTGATATCAGTGCATAGAACAGCTGAGCTGGGTCCTCACATATTTGCCATAGCCAGTCAGGCTTAAGTCCCCAAACCCTAAAGATTTCACTTGGGAATGCATATTGCTGGGTCAGTTTTCCTGCAGCCCTTCACCTTGTGTGCCTCCTTGACTCAGTGTTCTGTCTTAACAGAACGCATTCTCCTGATCTATGATGATCACTTGCAGAAGGAACATCTGAATGTACCAGATTATTAGACACTGAAATAGGAGTAAGGAATCTCAAGTAAATTTCAGGGAGAATTATGATGCTGACACCATAAAACCCTGCCTGATCACTTCTTTGCCTGAGGCATCATGGAAACATATGCTTTTCATAACACTTAAAATACCGACAGATGCTACTATCTTGATCTGTATGGGTGCTCTATTGCAAGTCTAAGCTTTGCTTGAATTCAGAAACTCTATCTTAATGAAGCCATTAATGAAGCAGGGATGCTCAGACGAATTGAGAACCTGTTGTTTAGCCCAAACCTTCAATTTTGGGAACCACCTTTAAAAAACAAAACCTAAAACTAATAGTAGAAAGCCTATTTTCTACTTTAGCAGTTAAAATCCCTTTAAGGAAAGGGAGAGAATTCATCCCTGTTTATGAATTTTCTCTAATGTCTCTTCATACAGAATCTTTGAGTGGTTCTGGTAACACAGACTAGACTCCACCATTTGTGCCCAACAAGGTCTGCCCTTGTCTTTTGGTTAGAGAGACAGTCTCTAACCATTTCTACTTTGCTTCTGGCCCTTTGAGTATTGCCCTTTTCTTTCTGCACACTCAGTACTGCTGCAAGGATGGTGAGTAAGAGTATCCTGGTACTTAGGACCTGACCTCAAAAACGCCAGGCTGAAGAGAGTTGAATCTTTGTGCCTGAGCACTGAACAACATAAAATGCAGCCGTGCTTCCCTGAGACAGAGCAGCTGCCTTTTAAGAGGGGAAAGTGAATCATATCCTCAGTACTCAGCCTGATAACTTTGGAATAGATGTTTAGGAAACAGCCTTGGACTGTGAATCACAAGAATTTCAGAGGTGGAAAGTCTGAGTCGCAGAGGTAGCAATATTTCAGACTTGTGTCTCAAATGTGTCCTATAGACACATTCCATTTAGGTGCTTCTCTGCCCTGTGATGTGATTTTTGCCTTTACACATATCCCTCAAACTACTGCATTCAGCATGCAGACTGGTGGTATCTGAGGAAGTTTTGCTCATTTTACAAGTGAAGCCATAAAGTCAGTACCAGGTTCTGCAGAGGATATTTGTCAGCTTAAGATTTAGGAAAAAAAAAAAAAAAGACTCAGAGGAACATTGTGGCACAGCTAACTACAAGGAGAAATAAATGTTACTGACTGACAGACTTGTCACTCAGCCAGATATACTAAGTTTCTAGCTCCATCTAGAAGTAATGTTTGGTGAATGCTTATTTACTTCTGTTACTCTTGATTTTTATATTCTAGGGAATATTTTGGATGATAAAATGATTTAGATAACAGTCTTCCTTGAATAGTAGAATTGATTCAATTGACAGAACAAACCTGAGTACTGAGAGCAAAAGAAAACATAAATAGGCAAGATAGAAAAGTGGTGGGAGGTAGAACAGAGAGCCAAGGGAGAGAAACTGCATGCCAAGGTCACGGATCAAGAGAGGAGGTAAGCCAGAAATAGAAATCAATGCAATAACAGCAAAGGGCTGGCTTGCTTGGGTTTTTTTTTTTTTTTTTAACAAGTTACATCCTGTTTACTAATCTCAAAAAGATTTTTGTTATTGTTGTTGTTCAGCTGACTGCAATAACAATTGCAAATATGACTCAGGTTTCTCTTCAGATCCTAAATGTTTCACTGTTCCAGCTCCTACATTATCCAGTAGTAGCAATGTTTTTACAGTCAGAAAGCAGCTGGCAAGAGGTCCCATTCTGGTGCCTTTGAGCCAGCAAATATCCCCTACTTGCATGCACAGACCCAGCACAGCTTGCTGTGGGAGATGGTGCCATCATGTCTTCCCAAACCAAGTGTGGAAAACTTGTGAGACTTCAGGCTGGGAGTCGGAGCTGCTCTGGTTGGTATTGATCCAACTCCTCCAGAACTACCTAGCAAGAGTCAGGGTTGCAGGAGCACTCTGAAGGGCCCTGATTTGGGATGCTGAAAACCCAACTGCCCCATGGCAATGATGCAGGAGCCTGGTCATAAGGCAAAAAATTTAAGTATCAGGTAGCACATATATAGCTTGTTTCAAACCTCTTGTTTTCAGATGGTCTGAGTAATAATGATGTGATCCATCAGTCACATATCTGTTTAAATTGAGCAGAGAACCAGATAAAGAAGAGGAAGCTGCATCTGAGGATAATTCTGAAGAAGGGGAAGATGAAAGAACAGAGTGAAATTAGCCTTTGAGAAAATTGCTTCTTACTCAAATAAATCAGTATCTAAAAAAGAAAACAGACAAAAGTTAGTAGGCAGTCTTCGCTGAAGCTTTTAAACGATTTCTTAGGTGTTAGAGATGGAGTGACAGAAGGATCTATCCAGTTAATTTCTTCCATTATTAAATATGAAGCTATGTGACTCAGTTCACTGTGGTTACTTCTTTTTTTCTTCTCGTAGTAAGTGATTTGGGTTCATTCTTTGCCTGATGCTACCTGCTGGTTTCTCGAGTTCAGCTTTACCTGTAATGCTTTGAGTGTTGCCTTTCTTTTAGTATCTTCAACTGAAGCAATAAATCCAAATAGCCATAAGTCTTGGAGATATTTGGATTTAGATCTGAACGTAATGCCACAGAGGCATCTGTTGAAGATGGACATGCAGACCAGGTTTCCTTAATCCAAATAATTCTTGCAGTTTTGTGAATATTGTGGCAGCGAGGTCTCAAAGAACATTTTTTCTTCATGTTGCTTCAGCAGGACAAAGATTTTTCAGTCTATGTGAAGAATATCATATCTCTTCCATTTAATTGCTGAACCATGAATTTTGTGGGTCTGATTTCACATGCTCCCACATTAGAAAATGTAGCGTATAATCTCTTCATCTCAACTTCTCCATCAATCAACTGAGAATAATAGCAGCTGATTTAGGAGTACTATGGACTTTAATTAATATGTGTACAGCATGTTGAGATCCCTGAAGAATAAGATGCTTTAGAACATCAAAGAATAAACAATGACATTCTTTGTCTTATATCCTGGAGCCAAGATACTTTAACATTAAGCTTCAGACCTATAAGGGATACAGTGGGAATCCCTTTGCAGCACTAAGTAAAATCAAAATGTGCCTTTGCCAACAAAGCAATATAAAAGAAATCCACGAGCACATATTTCCTATATTCTTAGCCTGAGAAAAGATTTCTGTATGTTTTCCCACTCTCCAGCCCACCTCTAATCCTACTGTTGCTGAAACGTTTAGCCCTGGACTACAACAGCGATTCTCATTAGCTCCTTAATGCCAAGGAGCGATGTTTGAGGTTCTCACACTAATGTCACCAGTACAGGCAATACCCATCTGATAAATCTCAGCTGTTCTCTGGATGACCTGTAGACCTGTCTGTAATTCTTACAGAATATAGCAGAGCCAGTGCAACTAGCTTGGAGCCACAGTCACATTGTTGTGCTCTTGTAAATTACAAGGCAGCCACTAGTGCTGACCTCCATTCACACCCTGCTGGTCCTTCACACTGCTCTGGGTTTTTTACTAGTGAAGAAAAAGTTTAGCTTCTGACCTTGCTGAAGATTTGGGAAGTTACTGGAAGACCATAAGAAATGCTGACAATTGTACCTTTATACCTGTCACAAAGTGGAGGAGTAACCCTCTTGAAATGGCAGGTAATATAAAGGCACTACTTCCTCCTTCCACTCACTCATCCCCAAATTTGTAGATAGAAGTATAAAATCGAATGTCATTTACCTCAGGAGAGCACTTGTTCCTTGAGAAATGGGAAGAAGGCAGAAAACCCACATGAGAATGTCTGTTCATTCTACAGTTGACCTCACAGAGATGAGACATCATACACATAAACAACAGAGTGTGTTTGTGTAGTTACTGCTGCATCCATAGACACAAAGTACCGAAGTCTTCAAGCATTGTGTACTTTTCCCATACAATTCCTCAATTCTAAGTATTTTTTTCATGCAGTTGATCCCACTGCCAGAGACACTCAGCCTGAGTAGCTCAGAAATGCTAAGCATGCTTTGACAAGAAAACCTAGAAGGGGAAATGAATCTGCAGCCCACATTCGGGGAGGGAGGAATCTTCTTGGGGGGGCTCTTTGCTGCCGATAGCTGAGATAATGGTCCGTTAAGTAGTAAGAATGCTTGGTTTACTTGTGAGAAAGCACAATTGGAATTGACTTAATGTCCTGAAATAATCCAGTTTAATGTTTTTTGGGTTTTTTTTCTGAAATATTTTAAGACAAATTTCTAGTGGTCTTCTAAGTTGAGTTAAGTTCATTCGGGCACCAAAGACTCAGAACCACAAAGTCTTCCCCTGCACCTCCATCGTCTGTGAACACTGTATCATGACAAGTATTGTTCTCAATTTGTAAACAAAACTACACTTCCAAAACCCTTTGAATATTAGCTGAGATCCTGCATTATTTTCAAAGTTTCCAGAAATTCTTCTGTCCCTTTTACAGCTTCCCAAGTGCTTAAGAGAAATCACAAGTTTTATGATCACTAAAAGTGTCATTACACTTTGAGGTCTGAAGCTGAGACAGCAAATTACTTAATTTTTTAATTATTTTTTTCCCCCCTTCCTGCAGGTTTAGATTTTCCAGTAATGTGTCTCCATAGTTTAGTTTTCCCATTTTTCTATCTCCTTTATTCAGTGGCCGCAAAGACATCCACAAAGTCAAAGAGAACACTGCAGGTCATACAGGATTAACACAAAGCGTTTTGGAGTCTGCAGACTAGACTCTGGGCTGGTGCAAATCAGCAAAGTTTGACTAGCCAAGGATATGCAGCTGGAGCTTGCAAGGCAACAAAAGTCTCCAAACAATACACAAAAATGCACCTGGTATCTACATGAAGATATTCTTCTAGGGAATAAGTCTTTCCTGTCTGGGGCTGGAATTTCTGAGGAGGGAGGGAAATGCTTGCATAGAGAGGATGTGTTGCACTGAGACGTTCAGTCACTCTCATGAGATAAATGCAGGATTGCACGCATTGGCATTGAATTTTCCAATTTTCCACCCAAAAGAGGGATTAAATCTGCACCTTTCCCTTCTGTCACTCTTTCACTATACTGTTGGTTTTTCCCATTCCCAGGTGTTAAAGCAATCCATCCCCATCTGTACTTCTCCCCCAACCCTATATTATTTCTCTTACTTTCCCCATCAGATGTTCCTTGATTTCAGTGAGGCATATGAAAACACTAAAAGGATGGGTCATTTTTTGTTGGAATCTTGGAGAGTGTTGATTCCTAACGCTGGGATTTCAACTAGCTAATACCTGCACTCTGTGCCTCAGTCTCTTGAATACTGAGGAAAGGTCAGGGATAGAGCTGGACCTTGTGATGGAGATGGAAGTATCTGGAGTTGGGGGGGAGAGCCAAGAAAAGTTTAAAAACAAAAATTATAATCAGATATCAGGACTCAGGGAAAGAAAAGTCTAAGCTTGACTACCACACACAAATTTTTTAACAGTAGGTCTAGATTGAATAATGTGGATTTTAGTAACCTTAGTCCATATTTTCCTTCAAGCTTTCTGGATGTTTCCAGTAATTAACAGGAGCAAAGTGTTCATTTCAGGTAGTTCTCTGTGCTGTTTTCTGCAGAAAAAGTTTTCCCATATTTGAGTTGTTTTTGGAATGTGAAGCTGAAAGATGTTGAAGCTTCACTAGGTGAACTGTTAGGACTATTGAATAAAGTATAAAAAACCTGACTCCAAGCCTCAACATTTTTCATTTATTCAGGAGATCTCAAGAATTCAGATGTGCAATTGCTGAGCTGATAGTTTGGTGTCTTTCCTATTGCACAAATAAGCTTTGGTGTCAAAGTCATGAAGGATGGGAAATGTGACAGTCAGCTTTAAAAAGGGTTCAGGAATAAACTCGATATTCACAGGAAAATCAGTAGAAACTAAGAGGAGCTAAATCAGTAGATGTGGGTAGGACAGTAGGAAAACGTTGTCCCAACTAAAATAATGGAGTTTGAATTTAGAAATCTTTTCACGAGGTGCTTCATTACAGTCTTAAAATTGTCACGGGACAAAGGAAAAACAAAATATCCTCTCAGTATGTTCTTTACAGTGAGGGCGGTAAAACACTGGAACGGGTTGCCCGGGGAGGTTGTGGCTGCTCCTTCCCTGGAGCTGTTCAAGGCCAGGTTGGACGAGGCCTTGAGCGACCTGTACTAGTGGGAGGTGTCACTCTCTATGGCAGGGGGTTGGAACTAGATGACCTTTGAGGTCCCTTCTAACCTGAACTATTCTATGATTAGATTCTATATGATTCTAAATATAAAAGATGGAAGGGAAAGATAGCAATAAATGTTAGACTTATACAAATGAAGGAAGTTAGCAGTGGAAACTCAGAGATCGATGCTCTTAGAGCATATAAAGGAGGTAGGAAAAGAAGGTGGCAAAGTCTGCGCATGATAGAAACTTAACTACTGTAATGAAATCTGCAACTGGGAAGTTTTAGGAAAATCTCAGAAGACTGAATGACTGGAGAGAGGAGAGAGAGTGGTGGTGGAAGGCATTTCCAAAACATGTACCAAACATCATGTATAGAAATTATATCTGCACAGTGATGGATTCAACCTTATCTTTACTGGTAAAGATCTGGAAACTGCTGAGTGTAATTCCCAGTAATGCATCCCTACAGTGCTCAAGGGCAGTCAAAATTCAAGCTGAGAGCCACCGAAAGGATAAAGGCAAACACAAAATGTCTATATGCTCTATATAAATTCACAACATATAAATTGATGAAAAGCCTTTGAACCTAATGTCTAGTTCTGATGACCCCATTCTTCTCTTATTTACGGTCATTGTGAGCAATGGGTTATTAAGGTAAATGGACTTTTGTTTTGACCCCGAGGGTGGCTTTTGTGTTAAGAAACATGAGTAACAGCTGCTACATGTTTGTTGAGAGTCCATATCCTAAGAAAAATTACAGTTAAGAATAAAACAACAATTGGATATTGACAGGCACGAATGATGACATAAGTTTTGCAGAATGAGTGATTTTTTAGTATCCCCACTAATCTGGTGTTCAAAAGGTAGGTTTTTCACTGGTATTGTAAATTAGACCCCCTATCAGCTCCCTCAGGCTGGACAAGCACAGACAGTGATTATTTCTGAGCAGTTCAGTTACTAGATACATTATTACTGACAATGCAATCTTTTAAATTGTTTTCTAGAACCTTAAATTTAGGATTTTTTGTTTTCTTCCCTGTTGCTAAAAGACATTTCTAATCGATATCCAGGTCTGTTGAATTCTTTCTTTTCCCCTCCTATGTTGATTTACTGGCAACATTTATAGAGCTCAGGTCCGCTTCTCCAACAATTTATAAGTATATTTGCTATCCTTACCCATACCATTTCCAAAGGAGCTCACTGGCATTCCTAAAAACATAATTAATTTAGTTTCCATTTTGAAATAAGGCAGGGATGGCCCTAGGCTCAGAATGAGCATGTTCTTTAAGCAACTCTGGATCCCAACCCTGCCTAGGCACATTGGGAACAATGCACTGCCAGACCACAGGCTGCCTGGATGGGAAAATCAGAGCAATGAGGAGCACACCACAGCTATGCGGACTCTGGAGGCCTCTTCTTTTCATTGTAGGGTGAACACAGAATCCCTAGAGACTGAGCTCTGTTTGTTCTTAGACTTCTATCATGATTCTACAATTCTTCCCCATCTCTGGCACAGAGGCACCTGGAGATGGTGAAGTAACTAGAGTCATGTCTGAGGTCTGTGAGAGATGTGACAAAGCTATGCACAGAGGACTTGAGTCCACATTACCAGAGTTCATGTGACATGAAGGGTAACTGACAGCAGAAGCAGTGCACATAGAGTGCAACAAACTCACATCAGGGGATGCTTGAAGGCACAAACATGCTCATGTCATTGTGGTTGCTGAGCTCTCAGGGCCACTCTGCTCACCTTTGGCCAGTATTACTGCAGACTCCTCAGAGCAGTCAGCAGGTCTCTTCCATTAGGAAAGCACATCCTCATGTCATTGGATGAGTTGAGCCTTTGGGAATCTCCCTTTCCATACATCTCCAAGGGAGCCATGGTCATTGAATGCCTGTTCTGTGGGAGGCAGACTGAACTCGTATCTTCCCTCACTTTTTAAGAATAGAATACTGCCACCGTTCTGGTGAGACGACCAGAAACGACTTGGCTTCAGTTTTTATACTGACTGTAAACAGTAGTTCTGCAGAGCATTCAGCTCATTGCATCTTCCATCAAACACTTTTCTCCTGGGGCTCATTGGCATGGCATCATCTTCATGTTTCCCTGGTTGAAGCTTAAGACTCCCCAGCACTGTCTGGAGTGCTTTAGCTGAAAGGACAGTTCCTCTCGGACAGGGCAATCATGTCAGCCCCAGCCCCTTCACCTCTGAAGCTGAAATTATCTTATAAAAATGCTACTGCAGCAGCTACTGGCAGACAGCTCTGCCCCTCCCTTGTCAGTCATATCTATCTGCAGGCTGCCTCTGCAGTTTTCATCTCCCTTGCAAGATGGGAAAAAGAAATAATACATAGCTCAGCTGTTTCTGTCTGTAGGCATTTAAGCTGGTAAAGCTCAGCTGTATAAATCTTCCCAGCTGTGAGAACCTCAGTGCTTTTATTCCCATGATAAAGCCTTTGGCTCTAAATGTGTATCAGAGATATTCAAAGTAGAAATCTTTCTCTCCATCTGGGGAATTGCTTGGTGTTAACTGACAAGGAAATGGGAGGTCAACAGCATTAAAAAAAAAAAAAAAAGAAAGAAAAGAAAAAAAAAAAGTAAAAGAAGACAAAGGGAAGAACCTTGGGTTATAGAATTAACTCTGTGCTAAACCTCAGTATATGTTTTAGGAAGGGAGGGAAAGGAGGGGTGGAGGGGAGGTATGGGAGTTGGGAGGTTTGACTTGCGCAGAGCCTTTCATTACAAAACTAATGCAGCTGTCCCCAAGGCACCGTGCTGGTAAGATCTGGCATTTTCCTGCTCCAATGGAAAAGAAAGCCCAATACCTTTCCTTATAGTAACCTTTGCTGATTAATCACTGTAGTGACATTGAAGTCAGTTCCAGTAGGAAATAATTGCTGTCGCTCTCAGACACAATATGGAAATAAGATGCCATGGTGACAGCAACAGTTTTGAAGGACTGGCAAGGAAATTCAGATCAAAGATCAATGTCTGGCAGGCAAAGTGTTCACTTAAAGTCAAAGAGAGGAGAGTTTAGCCATAAAGAGTTCTCCCAAAAATGACAGGATTTGGACAACAGATGGAGAAACTTTAATAAAAATCCAGATATGAGGAAATTTTCATGATACAAGGTAGTTCGAAACCTAGGGCTCAAACTTGCAGCTGAATATGAACATCTCCAAATGGGTGTTTCAACACCAAAAAGGGTGTTTCAAAAATCAGGTTGTTAGACAGATAAGACAACATCTATGCTATAGTGCTAGTACTCAGCTTCTGTTCCAGGTTCTGTCAAGAATTTCCTGTTGGTGCTCATGAATAGGATCCCAGTTTCTTTTCTGCCTCAATTTCTCATCTGTAAAAAGAGCAATGAGACCTTTCCTCTGGCCAGGGGTGTTATAGTAATATCAAAATGCCCAGTGCTCTGACACTAAGGTAATTATCTGAGATGCTCCTGAGATGTTGTTTTGTTATTTAGACTAAATTAATTAAAGAAAATGTTCCACTAGTGTGCAAATCTCAGGATTTTTTAATGAGTCTTAAATGAGCTCTGTTTGTAGAGCCAGTATAAACAAGCTTGTTGTGGGTGCTCCCTCCCTGGAGGTGTTCAAGGCCAGGTTGGATGAGGCCTTGAGTAACCTGTTCTAGTGGGAGGTGTCCCTGCCTATGGTGGGCGATTGGAACTAGATGATATTTGAGGTCCCTTCCAACCTTACCATTCTATGATTCTAAGCTTATAGATGAAACAATTCTGGTCCATCCAACTAAGTTTCATTCTTGGGTCCCTGGAGACAGACTCAGGTTGTATCCTTCTTCACCACCCCAGTAAGATCACTGCTTTGACAGATTTAATATCCTGGTGCAATCCATGTCCTCAACAGACAAATCTTAAACTGCATGTGAAAGTTCAAGGGAATCTCCATTTCACAGACAGAAAGTGCACAACAATAATAACCAACTGATAAATCCGATCTTAAATATGTGACTGAGAGTTTCCCAAGATACAATATCCCGAAGTGCTGGGTTTTTAAATAAGAATAGTGAAAACATTTTCACCTTGCTCTAAAGAGTGATATATTGTTATCATTAACAATACCCTGATGATATTTCTCCTCTGGGAATAAATACATGGATTTGAATAACACACAAAGCTATCAAAAAAGCAGATGCAAATGCGGCACCTACCATTTCCCCTGGCTCTCATATTTCTAGGAGGTAAATGAAAGCAAACCAAAGCAAATCACTGTGATCATGAAAACATATGGCAGCAAAAGCAAGGAGCTGCACCACATGGTTTACATGGGAAACAGAATTTTATTTCCATCAGCATAATGAGAATTTGTTCCCATGCTGTTCTGATAATGCAGGCCTCAGCCAGAAAGATAAATATGTTGGTGTCTAGGGATAAATTAAATTATTTTACATTTCCACTGAACTTATATAAGCCAGGAATGTAACTTCTTGTCTGCCCATTATCAGGACTTGGATGGCTCAGTGTTGCCTGCAGTAAATGACTCCAGATAAGCAAGATCTCTCAGGAACCAGCTGAAATAAAGGCAGAAGAAGGGCAACCTCTTGGAAGCAATATTCAGTGTAGTTAGATGGCACATGGGCAATAACTACCTTCACTGGGACCTCTGGTACTGACAAGATCTCTGCTGCACAGGTACAACGGAGGAGTTGTGAGGAGGGATGAATCTGCCCAAGTACAAAATGCCAATTGGTGCCTTGACTCAGAGTCTATATGTCACCACCCATGTCTCATTTTTAAGACACTTAGAAAGGAAGATATAAGTCTCATGAATGGGTGCAGGGTCCTCTTACAATGTATCTTTCACATCACACGCAGTGCATGGCCCATGAGTCTTGGTGAAAAGTCTAACAGGAAGATTAGGCAGGAACCTTGAAGAAGGAATTTTACCCACCAGAAGGAAGGCTTGAGTCTGATATAAACAAGACTATTTCCCTCCCCTCAAAAGAAAAACACTTACATAATTCCCTAATACAACCTGAAAGGTTCTTGTCTCTAGTCCACAAGTCACCTCTGTGATGGACAAAATCAGTTCACTTACCCAGCCCTTCAGGTGCCTCGTTCTTGACACGATGGCTCAGATCCTCAAAGTTATTAGTACACATCATACCTACTGATGTGACTTGTGAAATCTCATTTTAGTGGGAAATGGCAGTTAAATTCTTCTGAGGGTGGAAGCCAAGCCCTTTGAGACAAAATAAGATGGTATGAGAATTATCTGCCACAAAGAGGGTTTGCTGAGGGTTAACATAATACTGAAGGAAAACCCTTTTGCTGTATTTGTAACATATAATGTCTTTCACTCAGCAATTCCAACAGCACTTCTTATGTCTACCTCCTCTTTTTTCTCACCTGTTATGTCA
>VWYK01003765.1:0-12115 GCA_013399775.1 Semnornis frantzii
CATACCCCTTCTAATACACCCCAATACTTGCATCAGGAGGGAGCAAAGGAGGCAAACCAGTGTAAAACAGAAGGTGGCTAAGTGCAGCTAATTACATTTGTGTCACCACATAAGAGATGGACCAGAAATATTACTGTCTTGTAAGTCACTTACATATGTCAGAATATTTCAGTCTGTATAAATGGATTCCATTCAAATATTGTGAAAATGAATTCATCCCAAAAAAACCACAACAGGCCTAACTACATGTCACCAGATGTCACCCAGGGTATGATGCAGCCAATTGAGTATGCTCTTCCCCAGCACCGCAGAGGAGCCGTGAATGTCTGATGAGCCCCAGGAACAGAGGCTTGCCAAGCACTTGTCAATCTCCAGTGCCTCTTATTCCTCTTCAGCAATCTAACGTCAGCGTCTTGTTCCTGTGTACATAAAAGCTTGCTCAGCGTGTTCAAATTGCTATAACTCTGACAGCCCAATCATTGGGTGAAATGCTGCCATGTTAACAGATAACAGCTTGCCCTCTCTACAGACGGGAGGCTCCTACTCTGCATCACTCATTTCAGGGAAGAGGATGGACAAGAAAGTTTCACCTCCTGCTTCTGTTGGCAGTATAACATTAATGATACTTCATGTTCACTGTCCTCGAGTGTATGGTACTCAAATGTATGGTGGATGGCTGTTTCACTTAGGCAAAACAACACACGTGCAGAAAAGCAGCATTATCCCCATGGCCAGCAGGGCAAGGGAGAGGATTCTGCCCCTTTGCTCTGCTCTCCTCAGACCTCACCTGCAGTCCTGTGTGCAGTTCTGGAGCCCCCTAGCACAGGAAGGACACTGAAGTGTTGGAGGAGAGGAGGCCACGAAGATGCTCAGAAGGCTGCAGCAGCTCTGCTGTGAGGACAGGCTCAGAGAGTTGGGGCTCTGCAGCCCGCAGAAGAGAAGGCTTCCAGGAGACCTTAGAGTAGCATTCCAGTATCTAAAAGGGGCTACAGGAAGGCTGGGGAAGAACTATTGACAAGGTCTTGGAATGACAGGACAAGGGGCAATGGGTTTAAAGTGGCAGAGGGGAGATTGAAACTGGATGTTAAGAAGAAGTTCTTTGCAGTGAGGGTGGTGAGACACTGGCACAGGTTGCCCAGGGAGGCTGTGGCTGCTCCCTCCCTGAAGGTGTTCAAGGCCAGGTTGGAGGAGGCCTTGAGTGACCTGTACTAGGGGGAGGTGTCCCTGCCTATGGCATGGGGTTGGAACTGGATGATCTTTGAGGTCCCTTCCAACCTTACCATTCTATGATTCTATGATTTTATAGTGTGCTTCACAGAGACAGAAAAGAACTTCTTGTGACAAAGCAAACACATGGGCTGAGAAGGAAAACTGAATTCATTCCACCCAGCCACAGTCCAAATAATCATGAGATTACTGAATTACCACTCTGCTTAAAGTGAGTGGAGAACAGAGGCTCCCAAAGTGTGGTTTGCAGTTAACCTTTGCTTCATGAATCTCAGGAATGACTGACAGAGGTCAGGCTAAAGGTTTCCCTAGCCCAATATCCTGGTTCGACACTGGCCCTCAATAGATGCATACCAGAGAATAAAACCAGGCAAAACACACTGTAAGAACTCTAAGCAACAACATAGCAATTTGCAGCTTCCACATTTCAGGAACCTGAGGGGATTTCTCTTTTTAAAAGCATATGATGGATTTCTCTTCCCTGAATTTATACAGATGCTGTCTGTTGGCAGAAAAACTTCTGGCAGCCACAAGGTCTGGTGGCAGCAAGCAGTACCGCTTCATTACAGATCTCTATCAGGTCGTTTTAAGCCTAGTGCCTCAGACTTAGAACAGCTGGGACAAAGAGCAAGCAATCCTTCACTTCCCAGCTAAGCAAGTTTTCCTTTCTGATAATAGTTACTTTAGATCCCATTACTGTGCATACAAGGTTGAGGTTATTCTTTGCATAACTTCGCATTCGAGTCCATCCTGAGGAAAATGCTAAATTCTGGTCAAAAATGCAGCAAAGTTTTAAAGTAAAAGGTTATATTTCAAATGTGCCTTTGGGTTGTTTGTTTTGTTTTGGGTTTTTTTTTGTTTTTTTTTTGGTTGGTTGGTTTGGTTTGGTTTTTTTTTAATGCAAGGAAGCATTTGTGTCTTCTCCTTTCCACAGGGTATGTCGAATGACTCTTGTCACAGGAGGAGTCTTGTAGTAGATCCTTCTACTACAGTAACTGTAAGGAAAGTGCTTGATTATTTGGAACAATGGTTCCCAAATGGTCTCTTCTAAAGTGTGAACAACCTCCACCTCACATTGCTTCTTTCCACAGAAACCCCTCCAAGCACTCTTTCCTTAAATAGGGGATCAAGTCACTATCAACCCTGTCTTGTTTCTCTTTGCATAGTCTGCACAACTCAGATAGTCACGGCAGTGCACACAATATTGCTGTCAAGTCCAAGGCTTCTCAAAGAGATCAGTAAAGGGAGTACCTTCATTATATCAACAATGCATTGATCAATGTAGAAGCTGGTTTGTACAGGAAATAAACAACCTCCATCCTGATCAAAGGTTCTAAACATATAGCTTGACAGACTGTAAGGAAGTGTTTTAAACACTTTAGGGCACTGTGTTTGCATTTAATCTTTTTTTTATTATTACTTTCCTTTAAAAAAAAAAAAAAACATAAAACGTTTTCCCCCAACCTGTCAGTGTTTGCGTTGCAGGATTTGTTTACGCTATGTAAGCTGTAGGTTATTTCTGTTACAGACCCTAATTTCCTCCTCTACTGGGACTATGGCGATAGCCCCAAGGAAGTTTACACAGAGAGAGAAAGCATGACAGGAAGTGAATTAAGTGGTTCAGAAAGAGATTCAGTTAGCTTTCTTGGAGCAGCAAAATTAAAATAAAAAAAGAAATCGTTGGCAGTTCCACTCCTGTCTGTCTCAACTTTGGCACATGGACATCGAGAGACAGTCAAAGAAAATAATCATTAAGATCTGAAATTTAATATGATGTGTGCTTTATTGATATGAGACTGAATACCAAAGTCTGTCCTTTCCTTTCCTTTTTTAATTTTATTTTAAATTGTTATTCTCAGAGGTATCACGTAAGATGCAAAATGCTGAGTTCAAACTTCTCACTGAGAATCACAATATCGACTATTGCAGTTCATCTACAGGAGATGATATAATGAAGCATATCAAATATCCCCCTCACTACTCTTAGGAAGGCTAGGAAGGAAGACTAGGAAGGCTGGAGAGGGACTATTGACAAGGTCTTGCAATGACAGGACAAGGGGCAGTGGGTTTAAACTGGAAGAGGGGAGATTGAAACTGGATGTTTAGGAGGAAGTTCTTTCCAGTGAGAGTGGTGAGACACTGGAACAGGTTGCCCAGGGAGGTTGTGGCTGCTCCCTCCCTGGAGGTGTTCAAGGCCAGGTTGGACAAGGCCTTGAGTGACCTGTACTAGTGGAGATGTCCCTGCCTATGTCAGGGAGTTGGAACCTGATGATCTTTGAGGTCCCTTCCAACCTTACCATTCTATGATTCTATGATTCTGTGATTCTATCCTCCATGCCTTCTGTGGTGAGGACAGCACCAGGTACAGAGAAGGAGTGATCAAGAAAAGATCTGATGCACATCATTACAAATATAGTAGAACAGCCAATTACTTGCAAATGAAGTTATGAACTTGCAATGACAAGCCACAGGGCTGGAATAACCCTGAGCTGCCCATGAGATGCTGCAGAACTCCTGTGCTCCAGCACCACCTCTCTTCCTGCTTCCTGAATGTTCAGAGTCTGACTCACAGCCAGGAAAATTCCTTCATCTTTCTGGGTCTTGCTTTGCAAGGGATCAAGCTCTCCTGACAGTCCTTGTTCTTCCTCCCATTCTCCTGCCAAAAATGTCTTTAAGTTCCATGTTTTTCTTTGGCAGCCCTCTAAAAGGGCAAAAGCGTAAAGGAAGAGCTTTTCTTTTTACTTTTTCTTTTTGGTAGCCAATTCTCCAGCTGGCTGAGTTCAGCTCATTTGTTTCTACTGAATGTTTGCTGTTTGAGCTGCTGTAAAATTAGATGGCAGGAAGCCTAGAGCTGCTGTGTAGGCATCTTCCTTACCATGTCCCAAGCCACGAAGTACAGAAATAGTGTGCTCACTCCAGGGAAGAAAAGCTGGACTTGGAAATGCTTTGAAATCCAGCACTGAAAGTTGCTGGACTGATCAAGACTTGTATCCTGCAGGAGAGATCCCAACTTAATACAGCAACAACGTGAGTATTGAGAGAAAGCCAGATCCTGAGAGGTGTTAGAGCATTAAGTTTGGAAAATGCCAGGTATTTCTAGATCTGATGCCTAAATTACTAAGCTGTCCCATGAGGCATTAGTTGAAGTATTTATTATTTTTAATACCTGCTACCTGCAGGCTGAGGCAAACAAAATAAAAGAGAAATGACAAGTGCCCCTTCAAAGGGGCTAACAGCTGAAACAAGAAAGCTGTATGTATAGTTCAGAATGTACCTCAGAATGCCTGTGCACCTACAAAGAGAGACAAAGCAGCACAATCACTCTAGTCCTGACTCCAACCGTTTCTTTGCATGTAAAAAAACACACACAGAATGCCATGAGCAGTCATTATTCTTTAATGGCATTCTTTGGCCAGGAGAATCAAATGCAGGACAATAAAAGACCTGGTTTGCTATCGAAAATTGACAGCTTCTCATTAGAAGTTTTTTTTTAAAGAAAAAGTGCAATAGTCAGGAGAAAGTGTCTATGTTTAACACCACTTTTTCCTCCTCAACTGAGTTCAGTGCCATGAAGATTAAGCAAGTATTAAGAAAGAATGCTTAATGAAGGTGACTTTTCCTTAAGAGCAGATTGCAAAAACTATTAAGGGAATCTTAATCTGATTAAAATAAAAATTACATTTACCAAACCAGAAACTTGCTTTATAATAAAGAAGTCTACATCTGGACTCCTGTGCACAGTTCTGGAGCCCCCAGCACAGGAAGGACATGGAAGTGTTGGAGCAGGTCCAGAGGAGGCCATGAAGATGCTCAGAGGGCTGCAGCAGCTCTACTGTAAGGACAGGTTGAGAGAGTTGTGGCTCTGCAGCCTGCAGAAGAAAAGGCTTCCAGGAGACCTTAGAGTAGCCTCCCAGTATGTCAAGGGGGCCTACATGAAGGCTTGGGAGAGATTACTGACAAGGTCTTGCAATGCCAGGACAAGGGGCAGTGGGTTTAAACTGGCAGAGGGGAGACTGAAACTGGATGTTAGGAGGAAGTTGTTTGCAGTGAGGGTGGTGAGACACTGGCACAGGTTGCCCAGGGAGGCTGTGGCTGCTCCCTCCCTGAAAGTGTTCAAGGCCAGGTTGGAGGAGGCCTTGAGTGACCTGTACTAGTGGGAGGTGTCCCTGCCTATGGCAAGGGGTTGGAACTGGATTATCTTTAAGGTCCCTTTCAACTTTACCATTCTATGATACATGCAAAATAACAATTTTCACATCTTTGTGAATAGAAGACTATTTTATGACTGACTATAAAAGGCTGTGTTCAGCTGTCCTTGGGATTTACAAGGGCCTAATAACAGTTCTCCAATAACTTCTTTTTACCACACCAGAAATACATTCGGATAAATGCCATCATGGTGGATGAGTGGATGAGTGATGGTACTCTAAGAGGGCTCAAAGTACCCTAGAGTCAACGCACAACCTTTTCACAGCCTTCCCTGGTAGCATATTATCTGAAATAGGAGAGCCATAAAATTGACATCATGTTAGTAACAGCCAAAGACATAACACATGGTCCATCCACTTCATAAAAGCTAATACATGGAGGGACAGTACATTACTCCCTTGTCAATCTGGTTTGTGCACCACGGAGCTTTGCAGCAAAAAATTCCTAGGGTTCATACCCGACAGACACTCAAAGCTGGACCTTGTTTCATCCTAAAGGCTCTATGAAAGGCAACAGCTCTCAGCTTCCATTCAGTTCCTACTGGAACATGTAACCTCCGGTTTAGGAAAAAGGGCTATAGGGTGGCACATCCTCGCTGAAAAAGTGCCATCTGCTTTACAATAGCTCTTTTAAATCCAAGGATTTCTTGCAGCCAATTTCATCTAACTTTAATTTCGTTTTATTGCTACAGTCTACAGCCTTTTTGCTCACATAGCTTTTAAGTCATTATTTCCTGAAGTGAAAGATAATGTGTCATTATTATGCTATATCTTAAGAAAACATGATACAATACGAGATCGATATCCCAGCCTACTATTAAATGACTGCACAGCCAGCCACAAATCTTCCTGTCCTTATCACTCAAACACAGAAATACCAAAGGTTCTTCTCTCCCACAAAAAGCTCTTGAACATTTAGTATCTTTTCCACTTAATGGATTTACTCCATCTTGAAGTCAGTGGCATGCATTCTAATAATGCATTTCCTCTATGACTTCTCCATCTGTGATTTATGCATGCCTGAACTTAACTCCTGTGAACAATAAATTCAAAAAGAAGAAACAATGAGCAGTCATCATACAAACTTCTTCAAACCCATCTAATCTGACAGCCTTTCACGAGGGCATGGCTAGATGGATAGATGAGGGGACGGCGGTCTACCTCCACTTCAAAGCTTTCAACACTGTGTCCCACAGCATCCCACAGAGACACATGGCCAGCAGGGCAAGGGAGGAGATTCTCCCCCTTTACTCTTGTCCAGCCTGGCCTTGAACACCTGCAGGGAGGTTGTGGAGCACAGAATCGAAGATCTCATTGGGCGATTCTGTGCTCCACAACCTCCGTGAGGAACCTGTGCCAGTGTCTCACCATCCTCACTGCAAACAACTTCCTCCTAACATCCACTTTCAATCTCCCCTCTGACAGTTTAAACCCATTGCCCCTTGTCCTGTCATTGCAAGATCTCGGCAATAGTCCTTCCACAGCCTTCCTGTAGGCCCCCTTCAGATACTGGAAGGCTACTAGGTCTCCTCAAAGCCTTCTCTCCACCAGGCTGCAGAGCCCCAAATCTCTCAGCCTGTCCTTAGAGCAGAGCTGCTGCAGCCCTCTGAGCATCTTCGTGGCCTCCTCTGAATTGGCTCCAACACTTCCATGTCCTTCCTGTGCTGGGGGCTCCACAACTGCACACAGGACTCCAGGTGGGGTCTGACGAGAGCAGAGCAAAGGGGCAGAATNTTGAGGGTGGAAGAGCAATGGAATGCACTGCCAAGAGAGGTAGTGGAGTCTCCATCTCTGGAATTACACAACACCCACATGAATTTCAAACCGTTCTTCTGATCCACCTCATGTGGGCCAGAACTGCCACCCTGTGGTAGCAACCTTGATCCAGTGCTCCAGGTAAGGCTTGAAGTGGCCACCAAGAACTCAGCTCTCCTACCTAGGTGGTATCATTAAACATGAAACCACAAACTGGGAGCGGATGCACATGAGGTTCAAAGATGAATGTGAAGTTTACTTTACTCTGCTCTTGTCAGATCCCATCTGGAGCCCTGTGTACAGCTCTGGAGTTTCCAGCGCAGGAAGGACATTGAAACATTGGAGAAGATCCAGAGGAGGCCACGAAGATGCTCAGAGGGCTGCAGCAGCTCTCCTAGGAGGACAGGCTGAGAGATTTGGGGCTCTGCATCCTGCAGAAGAGAAAGCTTCCAGGAGAGCTTACAGTAGCCTTCCAGGATCTGAAGGGGGCCTACAGGAAGGCTGGGGAGGGACTATTGACAAGGTCTTGCAATGACAGGACAAGGGGCAATGGGTTTAAAGTGGCAGAGGAGAGATTGAAAGTGGATGTTAGGAGGAAGTTGTTTGCAGTGAGGGTGGTGAGACACTGGCACAGGTTGCCCAGGGAGGTTGTGGAGCACAGAATCACCCAGTGTTATCATATTATGCATTTCCCTCCTCAGGGAGTCACCAGGCTTCCGAGTCAGCAGAGAGCTCTCCCTGGCTTCACAGCTAGGGGCAAAAGAGGCCTGTTTGGCTTGCTCCATCAAGTGATAGGTCTCCTCAGGACGCAGACCAGGCTAGACATGCACCACTGCCTGACCTGGGTTGCAGCCACATGCAGTGGATTTTGGAGCTGGAGGAGTGGGAAAGCGGAGGTTCTCTAACAGCTCCAGGCACGATGTCCTGATGTTATTAACATACTGAACTGATGCCCAACTGCAACAGAAAACAGTGTAAGAACCCTCTCTCACAGCTCCAGGAATGATGTTCTGATGTTATTAACACACTGAATTAATGCCCAACTGCAACAGAAAACAGTGTAAGAACCCTCTTTCCCCCAGTATGAGTAAGGAGCATTGTAACATGAAAATATTCTACTTACTTTGCCTGGGAGTGTCCATGTAGGCATCAAGGGGCTGTGAGCAGATCTGAAGCCCACAACTCCCTGGCCAACAGGCACCATCCCAGGTAGAAAATTTCAAATCAGGTTTCAATTAAAAGAAATTGTTTTGAAGATATTGCAGTCCCAGGTAGAAAAATTCAAATCAAGTTTCAATTAAAAGAAATTGTTTTGAAGATACTTCAGTCCCAGTTCCAGGCACATCAATTTCTGGCTCCCTGTTTTAGAAAACTCCTCTCACACAGGCTGTTGGTCTCTGGCCTCTGTACAAGCAGGCCTCATCCTAAGCTGTGGACGTTAATCAAGCTGCTCTTTATTTTTAGATTTTCTTCCTATGACTTTATGCCACAAACTCTATTAACGTTATGTCTTGGAACATCAAAGTTATTCACAGATCAATCAAACTGACAGAAAACGTTCCTCCTGCTATGGGAGAACTGAACTCGGCTGGCTTTTTAATAGAAGAAGCTGAGAGAGGAAGAAAAAAAAAATAATTAAAAAAATACCCCACATGCTATAAATCAACTGAGTGGACATCTTGGCTAGGAATGAAATTTGTCGGCGGAGGTAGGGAAGGAGGGAGCAGGGCAGCAGTTTTTCCCCTGCAGCTGCCTGTGTGCACAGGTTAACCACTTGTCTGCATGGAATCACAGGAAGGCCGTTTGACTTCAGGGCAGTGCCCATCAGAGGCTGGGGTGAGAGGACTTAGCTCTACATTTCCAGCCTGTTTAAAAAGCACATTTTCTTTTGCTCTTCTTCTGTCTCTCTCAATATACTGAATGACACCGCAGCTGCAAGAAATCTCAAACCCCAATCCCCTCCTAGCCTAATAGGAACCTTCTAATTCAAACAGTTCAAAAAGGCTGAATTATTCAGCTAATACATTCTTACCTGGGGCAGCTGGAGGTATGGACATCCCAGCTGCAGGAGAAAGAGAAGGACTGCAACCTTACATTACATTCCAGTCACCCATCTAACTCATGGTCATAGAATCACAGAACCACAGAATCATAGAATCGCAGTACGTAGCCTGGGTCCTTCTGAACCCAGAATGTTCCTGCCTTCCAGTCCAGGGTGCCCTGGCATCTGATACTCATTGCAGCTCACTTTTTCCTTCTTCCCACCAGCGAGAAGATCCAAGCAGATAAAATTTTCATGCACATCACAAATTCACCACACAATCAGTACTGCTTAAAAATAATGAACTTGCTTGATAAAAGTGGCTCAGAGAAATTGGATCAACTTGTCACATGAGATGTCACCTGCAAAAATTTCTAAAGAGCATGTCGTGGTATTTAAAGGGGTATGGGTGCACACACCAGGCTCATGCTGATTCCCCTCTGGCTGAAGTATGTTGATGGTTACATTTGCTGTTCACCTCCACCTCCACTGTCTCTGGCAATCTGTTGGTAGAAAACATCCTTTCACCTAGTGCACTGCAAGAGGAGAGGATCTTATTTGCTACAAGCCAAAATGCCCTCAACCTTTCCAGCACTATTACCTCTACCAGCAGTAAAAAAAAATGTTTTATCCTATTTCATTCCTAATCCACAGGACCAATATGCAAGGCTTTCTCATCAGATCTGATTGGGATGTACTAATGATAGAATCATAGAATCAACCAGGTTGGAAGAGACCTCCAAGCTCACCCAGTCTAACCTACCACCCAGCCCTAGCCAAGCAACCAGACCATGGCACTAAGTGACCCATCCAGGTTTTTCTTCAACACCTCCAGGCACAGCCACTCCACACCTCCCTGGGCAGCCCATTCCAATGCCAATCACTCTCTCTGGCAAGAACTTCCTCCTAGCATCCAGCCTAAACCTCCCCTGGCACAACTTGAGACTGTGTCCCCTTGTTCTGTTGCTGGTTGCCTGGCAGAAGAGACCAACCCCACCTGGCTACATAATCGAAGTCATCATTCTCCAAGCAGGATTAAGAGATTGAAAATAAAAGCTACAACTACTTCAAGCCCTGTCTCTTCTGCTTACCATACTGAACACTGCTCTTTAAGACAGCCCTAAGCTCTATCTCCAAAAAGAGAAAGATGTCATAGGTCAGCAACTATACAAGATGCTGAATTTTATCTGGATTTCCTCACTGGCACTCAGAAGTACTTGGGAAGCTTCTTCAATTACCATGTTTTGTTGGCACCTGGAGGTACAAGTAAACCATCCATCAGGAAAATCTTCTGCTGCATATGTCAACTGATGGAAGGATGCAAACAAAAACAAAGTCATAAATGCACTACACAGATTAAAGGCATGCTCTCAGCTAGTACTGTGACTTCTGTGGCAAATCCTGACCTGCAGCTGTTAGCAGTGACACCTGAGATTATGTAAGAAGAAGGATATTAGACACCTTTTTTCCCTCCCATATGCTCACACTGAGCACAAGAGTGACTCTCCCAAGCCCTATGTGACAGCTCACATGATGCCACAGACACCCAGGGCAGGACCCAAAACCAAGAGGTGAAGTTCCAGCTTCTGTAGATAACAGCAGCTGAAGTATCATCAGAGATATGCAAGGAAGTAGTATAAGTTCTGCTCAGAGGAGGCAAATACAAAGCCAAGTTGGGAGTAATGCAACAAGCCTTTTCCACCTTTCAAAGCAAAACTCCAGGACTCACTGAATATGGTGAACATTTGTTTTTATTCAGTCAGAAGTACTGAGTACTTCTGCCTTGCTCCCACCCCTCAGTGTGATCCACCAAACACTTGTGCACTGCTACCACAAAACAAACAAACAAGCCCCAAACACAGTGCAGCGGAAGAGTGCAAACACTACAGACGTTACCCCAATCCCTTGCTAAAGAAGCACGAGCTACAATTTCACAGCAAAAATGTTTCAGATGGTGTTTTTTTAATTCCATACACTATCACAGAGTCTTAAGGTTGCGAAAATTCATAGAATCATAGGATGATAGAAAGGTAAGCTTGGAAGTGACCTCAAAGATCATCTAGTTCCAATTCAAATGGCAACTTTTTGTAAAAGATACAAGCTCAGGAAAATTGTGTCCTCAGACAGAGCAAAGTGACATCCTCTGACAATTCTCCAGCTTCATGTTTACCATGAGGGGGATTCTCCTCAAATTTCTCAGTATGAAATTTACTAAGCCAATTGCAGTCCAGAACGACATACTCCTATTCTACAGGTGTGACAACTGATCATTGAGTTATCCTCTAACCCAGAGAAGTGAAGAAGAAAGCACCAAGCAACACACTGTACGTTCACAGAGATTCTGGCAAAGCCTCAGGTGTGCAAGAGCTTCCACCCTCACTGCCTTCACCATCCTCACCAGGATACTGCACGCAAGCCACTGTCACACCAGGGACCAGTGCCACATGCCAAGGCCCCAGACACCACATCTAACTTCCATTCATGTTTTCCACACAGGAGGAAAACTACAGCAACTGTTGGCAAATGTGATGCTTTGTCAGTACAAATCCCATACCTGCTGATGGAGGTGAAAGAAGAAGAAACCCCATCTGGAGTCCTGTGTACAGTTCTGGAGTCCCCAGCACAGGAAGGACATGGAGCTGTTGCAGCGGGCCCAGAGGAGGCCACAAAGATGCTCAGAGGGCTGCAGCAGCTCTGCTATGAGGACAGGCTGAGAGAGTTGGCGCTTTGCAGCCTGGAGAAGAGAAGGCTTCCAGGAGACCTCAGAGTAGTCTTCCAGGATCTGAAGGGGGCCTACAGGAAGGCTGAGGAGGGACTATTGACAAGGTCTTGTAATGNCCTTAACTAAACCTGTGCTTATGATTTAAAGACTTAAAGATTTAAA
>VWYK01003781.1:0-23045 GCA_013399775.1 Semnornis frantzii
AAAAAAAAAAAAGAAGCAAGAAAAGTGGAGCATTTTAAAGTAGAATATTGGCTGTTGCCATAATTTCTATTCCCACATAGCACTAGTTCATGGTCACTAGCTGTATATGCAACAAACACCTCTTAGATAATCAGTTAATTCCTGGTCCAACAGAACCCCCTGTACTGAGTGGTATTTTCTGCCCTAATAAACTAGCATGTTTGCTTTAGGAACTCAAAGGTAACTTTGATTCTGGTTATGTCCAAATTCTCCATCAGGCAGCAGCTGGGGAAATCTTTATGTTCACTAGGATTTATGTGCCTAATGAGGAAAGCCTTAAGAGTGTATCAGATTTAACAGTGAGTGCCTTAGTTGGAGAGCAAGAAAGAATATGAAATTTCATTTCTGTCACCTATGCACATTGAAAAATGATGAGCCATGTGCCTCTTCCGAGAGCTGAAGAGCTTTTGGCTCATACAGAGATGAAACAGTGAGATAAGAATGAATGTATTATTTGGTCATTTCCTGAAATCATGTCAAATCATTCCCTGAGGTACAGCTCTGTGACTTTCCCCAATCCCTTATTTACTTATTTTTCAATCCTACACAACTATTTTATTTAAGCATTTCTCAGTGGAGAGCAATGTAGGGCCTGTGTGATGCTCTCCAATAACATTTAGCCTAAACATCTTTTTCATTGCTGGCTACGGTTCTCATCGAGTCCATGCTCATCACTTCTCTCAAAGAACTGGACTTGCTCTTTCAAGTAATTGCTGGTTGGTCCATACCTACTCATATACAAATTTCTAACAAAGCCTCCCAGAAGCTTTGTTAGGTATTCTTTTATGGTTCTGCTGTGGCAAAGAGCTGTGGCAATAAATTTTGGGGCAAACAGACAATGTCTCCAATACTTCGATGATGTACATCTGATGATCTCGACATCTAACAACAGAAAATATGATCATGATCTTGGAGGGAATAGCACACCTCTTCCTGGTGCACACAGCTGAAGGTGTTTGTTAATGCTTACATATGGAAGCAGAAGAGAGGACAGCTTCTAAATTCTTATGTAAGGAAAGGCATACATAAACTGAGACATGTGCCAAGCATTTGTAGAAGAAAGGACTCAAAACTCTGGCCATACACCATCGAGTAAACCTGCGTTCTGTCATGGGTGGGCACCTTCACTGGTGATGTGGTAACATCTCTGTTTACCACAGAACAGGCAGATTCATGCAAAAGCACAGTTACACAAATGAGTTCAAATTACATGGCCAGTCCTCAGAGCTGTATGTTTGCAACTGAGATGTGCATTATTTGCCTGATAGTCAATCACAACCAAACATATAAACCCTTATTAAATATATTTAAAACACAATATTTAAAAGCTTCTTCAGTGCCTTGAAGTAAATGCTTTATAGCCCACACTGAATCAGCCCAGAACTCAGATTTGCTGTAGACAGTGTACATTTATTAGCTTCTGGGAAGACTCATAGTCGAGAAATAGAATCAAGGTGTTCCTAAGATGCTTGTGTGTCATGTGTGTTTGCCTGGAATTTTCGTTTTGTTCCATTTCTGAGACTTTTTTTGAAGAATAGAAGTTAGACCTTGCTTCTTTACAACACTGCCAGACTCTCAGCAAATCTGTGTGTCAGGGTGAGACTGGATTCCATAAAGTGGAGGACTAACCATGTTGCCTGTGTGGGCAATTTGCATCTACAGTTTGAAAAAGCCTAAACTCACTTGAGTTCTTAGGCTGTCAAGCTATCTTTGTAGAGCTTTGCAGGAAAGCACAACCTGCAGAAAATAATTTAAAATAAAGTCACAGGCAGTGACTTCTAGCATAATCAAGTGGGCAAGGGAAATCAGCAGTGACCAAAGCAAGCAGAAACATATGGCCATATTCTGCCACACTGACATGGGGCCACACAACCTGGAATCCAAGGTTATTATTTTTTAATAAATGTCAATTACAAATTGAAAAAAAATACCTTAAAAGGCATTTATGCTGCTGTTTGTGTCTTCACACTGTTTTATCTCTATATGAAAAATATATAGTGAAGTGAAGACAACAAGGGTTTAAAGAAAACTGGGGTTATTTTAGCTTTTTATTCTGCTTTGAAAGTCTCCTTAGACATATGGTTTTGCTTAGAACAAACAGAGGTGAATAAATCAGTTGATCAGCATTCCCTTAGAGCTGACTGTATTAACTTTCTTGGCATGATCTCATCTCTTAAGTCAATATCACTTAAGAGTTTCTCTAACAGTTTATTTGCCTCTAATTCTATACTGTTCCTGAATCTAAACTGTAGTCTACTGAACAGAAGATGGAAAGTTTGTTGGGATGGAGAGCACAGAGATTTACTGTCATAAGAAGCAGAAATTCCACTTGCAGATCTGAATTAGCAAGCTGCTTTTCTTCAGACATAAAACATTCTCCATATGGTCAACTTTGCGTTTAGGAGTAAATCAGAAGTATTCCAGAAGGAAAGTAATCTTTGTATCTTTACCACAGTCCTTCCTATGACTAAATCGAATGCATTTTATCTCTCTTCTTTCCAGACTTTGGTACATATTGCTTGGCTGCAAAAGCCAGACAGTCCATTTGAAAAAGTGTATTGTGGGGAAATGCCACGTGGATGTATTTGGAGACACTGGCTCTTTTCCTTAGCACTTGTGAACGCATTCAGAGAACAAGTAGATGCAAATCACCAATTTGTTCACTCAGATGTTTACTTATCGGCTTATTTTCCTAAGTGACTACATACTTACAGCCAATAATGAGGCCTTCGTTTGCACCTGACAAAGGCGCCTTTAGAAATGAACAGATGTAGGATGCAATTTGGCAGCCGTTGCCTGTCCCCAGTAGCAGGCTGCCCAAAGCAGGCAGAGGGAGAGGAAGAAAGAGGCTCCTACTCTGATCTTGACTTGGTCTAACTGAGGGGCCTGGGGGCATTCACCTCAGGGGGTTGGCTTGTGCGGGGACACCGGAGCGAGGCGTGGCTGTAAAGCGGCAGGGTCGTGCTGGCGCGGCGCTGCCAGGGCTGGGTGCTGCAGCAGGCGGTTGGTGCCAGCAGAGCCTGCGGCCAGGGCAGTGCTGAGCTCCTGCCATGCCGCTCGGAGGGAGGCTGCATCCCCCGGGCAGTGCCCCCCGTAGGCATCCTGTGTCAGGAGCAGCAGTCAAGCAATGCGGAGCCGCACAGCAGCCTCCCCAGCGGTGCCTGAACTGCCGCAGAAGCGCCTCGAGTCACTTTGGGAAACAAGGCTGAGGGAGGCAGGGGGTTCTTCGCGCAAGAAAAGACTTTCTGCGTCAGTGAACAGATTCTTTTCCCCCAGAACCACTCCTGGCAAAGGCTGTTTTCTCCCAGGTCTGCCTCCGTCTGCTGCTAACCAAGCACGAGCAGTCTCCACGGGGCCTTCCCTTCCCACAAAAACTGCCCATCAGCGAAACAGACAGCAACACAATTTTTTGCTCTAAAGCAGCGCTCCGCTGAGACACCTGCTGCAAAGAAACGTTTGCGCTGCATCGCTGGGAGGGTCAGAGGGTCCTGCATGGCACCTTCCCCCCTGGGAGACCCAACAAGCTCGGCCCTGAGGGATGGAATACATACAGCTGAAAAGTACCAGAAGCCCTAATAAAGCACACATCTTAGGATTCATTCCAAGAAGCCCACTGCTTGATTTCCTCCGTTTGATCAACACTGAATTTTCATAAAACAGCAGAACAACATTTCTTGGCTCTGCGCAGACAATTCGATTTTCTAGGCACGCACCTTTATCCTCTCCTCATATAAACAAGAGTTTCAATTTGTTTGTTTGGGGGTTTGGGTTTGTTTTTGTTTGTTTGTTTGTTTTGTTTGTTTGGGTTTCTTTTTGTTTTTATTAAATTGAGGTTGTAGGGTTGTTTTTTTCTTCTGTTTTGTTTGTTTTTCTCTTTCCCTTATTTTCCTACTGTTTTCTTCTAATTCCTGTGTGTTGCTCTTGGACACACCAATCTTACAAAAAATAGATGTAAGAACCTGACCACTGGGGGCCTCTGGAAATCATGTTAAAAAATCCCTGAGAGTGAGGTGCTAGTTTTGCCCATTTTGCCAAAATCTAATCTGGGTTTGTATTATGTCTCTGTAACCTTCTATTTTAATTTCAGCTGGATATCACTGCAGACTATTACCATCCTCCATGTGAGAGATGCTTCCTCTGTTGGCAATCCTGTACAAGCAAGCCCAACCCTTTAAAGGCTGGGTCATACCTTCACATTTCCTTTTTGCTCCAGCAAATTCTCTTTGAGCCATAATGTCATTTGACATCAGCAACAGCGTTACCAAAGCAGTGAAGAAAAACTGAACAAGAACACTAAGACCACAGTTTGGCAAAGTAATTATCCACTGGTTTACATTTAAACATTCCTCTAGTCACCTGGTGTACCAAACCAGAGCTGGTAACGTGTGAATGCATGAAAATATATCATTGTCCTATTTTGACTCATCAGTTTGTATGCCACACATAAGAAACAAACCTAATAAAATGAGTAATAATAGTAGAATACATAATGCAATAAGATAAAGTAAAACAAACCAGAAGCATGGTCTTCTCATATTCTACTTAGATGAAAATGTAACCTGTCCAGGGAAGACTAGTTGACCTCCTGATGAAGAATTAAGAATAGCTTTGAGTTTTGTACCAGCATTTATGAAGAATCATAGAGTCAACCAGTTTGGAAGAGACCTCCAAGCTCATCCAGTCCAACCTATCATGCAGCCCTAGCCAATCAACTAGACCATGGCACTAAGTGCCCCATCCAGTCTTGTCTTGAACACCTCCAGGGACAACGNGACTACATACAGTTGATTATTTAAACTTTTTTTTTTTTAAATGCCTGAGCAAATTTTCCACTTTTCAACCAAAAAAACAATCTCACCTTCAGCAGTTCTTTACTCCAGTTTTAACAGAACCAACATACAAATTCAGGACAATGCCCTTTTTAAAATAGTAAGTCTGCTTAGCTACAAATGCAGAACTTTTTGGTAAAGGACTGTTACAAGTTGCTCTATGGTGCATTTTTTGGGAGAGCAGCTGCACTTTGGAGGAGGCTTTCATGAGCTACTCACCCTAATTAGGCTTTAATCTACAAATCCCATTATGTAGATCAGTTTGTATTACTGCAGTTGCATTTAGAATTACCCTTCACATTGTGCTGGAATAAGCACAGGAGAGACACAAATAATTTCAAATTTAAGTTTTAAGGCTCACACTCTCCACAGCAAACTGCACAGGAGACACATAGCTAGAAAACCATGCAGAGATTTGCCATCACTCTATTTAGTGTCAAGTTGATCTCAGAACTTTGAGATGAAATTTTTTACCTTTTTATTTTAATACCTACTTCATTAGTACTCCATTTAGCCAGCAAGTCATATTCCTTCTAAGCACTTAGAACACATTACATTTGGAAATTTTTTTTTTAGGTCAATATAAATTGAATGGAGTAGATGGGTCTGCAATGAAACAAGATAACAAGAAAACAAAAATAAAGATGGATGCAGCCCCTCAAAAACCTGTTGGAATAAATCTGTTGCTAAAACAAAACCCACAGAGCTTCTCTGCCCATCTCTTCAGTATTTCCAAATACTTCACAGAATCACAGAATGTTAGGGGCTGGAAGGGACCTCAAAAAATCATCCAGTCCAACTGAACACTAACATTTTACAGCAAGTCTTTTACACAGTCATACAGACTGTGATGTGCGAGTCTTGTTGAAAGCACTGAGGAAATCAACCTCCATTTAATACTGTGTGGTGATAATTGGGCAGGAATGCAGGCACACTACAGCAGAACGGTTCACATGAGGTGTCACTACCACCTCCTCATGATTAGCATGGAATTAGTAGTCAAAGATTAATAGTCATTTGAACCTCTTTTCACCTACATCTGCCTTCAGTCTGTACCAAATGAAGATGTTTGATTTTCAGCTTTACCCATGACACAGACTTCAGAGACATGTTAAAGAGTGTTCCAGGCTCAGTTTATAGGCAGATGAGTCACTGCATACAATCCTGCTGGAGAGAGCTGTGCTGGAACCTCACCTGCAACAGGCAGTAATGGGCACTGGGGATAACACTTCACATCACGGGAGACAGGCGAAAGTGTTGTACTTTGTACAGCAGTTGCTCCTACCTGCTTCCTTCTAGCTGGGCCACTACTTCTGCAATCACCATCTGAGGTGTGATGAATGACAAAAAAGATGACAGTTCCTACCAGTGTCAGATCCACCTATATTAACTTTTCATATAGCATACCCTCAGTGTATTTTCCCATAAATCACATTTAAACACCACAGCCAGCACCAGCATCTGGGCTGGAAACCTGTAAGAATCACAGAATCAAACAAACATCCAGGTGGGAAAGGACCCTCAGGATCACCAAGTCCAACCTATAACCCTACTCTACAAGATTCACCTTACACCATAATCCTAAGCACTACATCCAAATGACCCTTAAACAGATCCAGGGTTGGCGAGTCCACCACGTCCCTGGGCAGCTCATTCCAGTCCCTGGCTACTCTCTCAGTGAAAAACTTTTTCCTAATATCTAATCTAAACCTGCCCGGTCTTAGCTTGAGGCTATTCCCCCTTGTTCTGTCACCCAGTTACCTGTGAGAAGAGCCCAACAGCAGCCTCTCCACAATGTCCCTTCAGGTAGTTGTGGACAGCAATGAGGTCTCCCCTCAGCCTCCTCCTTTCCAAACTAACCAGCCCCAGCTCCCTCAGTCACTCCTCATAAGATGTATGAGGAGTGACTGATTTATAAGGGAACCTAAAGGCAGTAAAAGTGAGACTGCAAATTCAGCAGAGGCTGCACCTATCCTGCTTTGGGCCGTCAAGCTTCTTGAAAGGTCCATGACACTCCATAGAGTTCAGGAGTGCTTATACACAATTTTTTTTTTTTCAATGGGATGATGCTGCTACTGCTTCCACTGAACCATTCCTAAAGTTTCTGTGGCAACAGGGACCTTCTTTCCCCAGGTGTGCTGGTTGCTGTGTTGTGCTGCTCTTCTGGGCATACTTAAACAGCTCTCATAGCTCACTGATGAGCTGGGCACTGTGGTCCAGTTTTTATTCTAGGAAAAAAAAAAAACAAACAAAAAAACAAACCTACCTATTCTCCAATAATGGCCCAAATCATTTCACTAGCTCTAATGCAATCTGTAGTGTTTCAGACCATTACTCTGAAAACAGCAGTTGTGTCATCTATATAACAGTTTAAGTTTGTAAATCACCTCTGGATCCTTTGTGATGAAAGGTGCTACATAAACTCCAGCTATTATCATTCCTACATTTCACTGCTCCATAAATGAGAGAGATACACTCCAGCAATATGTTTGCAATCACATATCCCTCCCTCCCCAATATTTCATTTTTACTGGAAATAGTGATTAACATGAACATCACACCTTTGCCTATATCCCATGCCTCTGTGAGGTTTGGATTTTATGCCTGGCAACATTGCACTGCCCTTCTGTAAGTCGTTTTGTTGCAATCAGAGAAATGCAATTAAATTGGCTATTAGGACGCATAGTGTGCTGGTCAGTGCAGCCTCTGCCAGGCAAATGTGCCTTAAAAACACAGCCCTGAGAGTTCCACCCATTTCTGATGGATTCAGGAGATTGTGGAAAAGCCCTTTGTGCAGAAGCAGCAGCAAAGAGCTCCTTCACAAACAGCAGGATTATTTCTGTAGTAATTGCTTTACACGGGTGAAGTTAAGGAAAACAATTGCTGATTTCTACAGAGGGTTTAAAATAGAAGGCATTTGGTGTCCTGCTCTTCATTCTTCCCTACTTCCTCCCTAACTTTTCTCTTTTTTTACAGCAGGTTTTCTCTCACCGGGGCTCCACTGAGCAGATCCCATCTGGACAGTTTTCTATTTCCCCTCCTCCTTTTTGATGTGCCACAGCAATCTGAGGGAGTCAATAGCCAAACCAGATAACGAGCTATGACAAATAATACAAGAAAAAATGGCCAGGTAAAAAGTCATTTGACAGCATCCAGTCAATTTTTCTCAGTAGCAAGGGGCAGTGAGGTGCACACTGCTGAAATTTCTGTCACCAGTGTAAAATAAGCAATGTGGCAAAAGCAGTCAGAGGGTTAAAAGAATCTTGTCTTTGCCCTTGTTTGCCTCATTTCTTGACTCTCTTTTAAACTGCACCACTGGGATGAACCACAAGACTTCCCTTCTCCTTATTAAAAAAGCAAAAACTGCTTATGCAGCAACTGCAGCCAGGCTCTGTTGTTAGCAGATAGTAAGGATGTATGGAGATGAGCTACAAACGGTATCCATATCAGCGAAGACACTTATGGGGAAAAAAATTGTTCTGTGAACATTACAAATTCTGGCTCTAATTAAACATTCATCTCTCACTCTTCTAGGGGTGGAGAAGAAAATCATTGTCCTTTTATACTGCAGTTAAAAGTGGAAAACATTGCATCCAGAAATACAAAGAAGAAATATTTTTTCTATTCTGTGACAGCAATGAACACTGAGGGTTGTGCTGACTGAAGGTAATTACTACAGCTCTTTGCCTGGGCCTTTTTTTTTTTTTTAAAAAAAAAAAAGATTGTGCATGCCTCAAAATACCATCTTGGAAAATATCTGTGCATCAGTCTGTGCTGTAATTCCCTTAAACCATGGGTACAGACACGATTCTCCCCTTGCTGATCTTTGTGGCCTTAAAAACATGCTCGAAGGTACCTAGAGATGAAGTCGAACAAAGAGGCACAGACAGGAGAGAGGTGTTCCCAGACTGGGTTCATTGTGGGAATGAAATACTGCTCCTTCCAAGGTCTCTGGTAAGAGGCATCGCTAAGTTTAAGTGTGAAAAGAGACAGATGAACATTCCAAACATTAGAGAGGGAATGACCAAAGAACCAAAAATGATCAGTCTCACCAGTCTCTTTCTTGCTGTCGCTCATAAAAAAACATTGGATGAAAAGTGCCAAATCCTAAAGCTAAGCTGCTTTATGAGAACAACTTAGTGACATTTTGGGAGGGCTGATACACTGCTTTGGGAACATCTCCAGGTTTTTTTCATCTCCCTTGCTTGAGTTCTGTTTCTGTTATCTGTGCTTTCCTTCCTTTTCAAATGCTGAATCCTCTGTAGGTTCAGTGAAGCCTGAAGTTTGTTCTTGTGGAGGGGAATGCCTCTGTGTGAGTGTGTGTGTAGTGCTGGTGGTGTATCTATCAATACTAATAGAACATTCCACCTGATAGAAATATTTTTTACTTTTTGCTTGAGTTTGGGTAAGGCCTCAGCTGCCAAAACCCACTGTCCACATGATACTTTCATTCACCCTCAATACTCAAGGAAGGGGATGGCTCCAGTGTTTCTGAAGATTTGATGGTCATGAACTGGAGCTCAATTCTACAGAAGTACATGGCATCATTAGAGGCAGTTAGGAGAAGCAGTCAGTGTACTTAGTTAACACAGCTGGTCTCCAGGGCCCAAAGGCTCTGAGATCTGTAATTTGTATGCTCTTAGATCACACCATGGGCTCTATCCCCTTTGCTGCTGCTGCCTTTTTTTTTTTTTTAATTGCATTGTGAAAGTTAACCAACATAAAACCATGCAAAGTGACCACTGAGACCAAAGACACCAATAACTGCTTTCACATCTTTCCATCTACAGTACCACTAAGAAGTGCACACAAATCTAAGCCTGACAAGTGGTTGAAATGTAAAACACACTTACTCAGTTGTATTATTTCAATTGAAAGACTAAGATAAAACTTTACTGCAAAGACACTGCTGTTTGTTGCAGAAGATTTGTCCATGCTGTCAAATCAGTAAACTCAATTGGATTTCTCTTTCAGCATTATCTTGTCCTGTTGAAAACTTGGTTTTCTTGTTTCTTACATCCCCTCTTGATTTATGACTGTGGATTTCTAATGTCCAAACAAGTTATATAGCTTCTATATGAACTAAAATCTTGATGGAACAATGACCAATTACCTGCTAGTACAATTTCTAGAGAGTAGTGAAGGAACCCAGAAATCTGAGATTTCATTTCTAGCTATGGGAGAAGCTTTTGTTTTAGTGTGTATGGATGGGACAGCCAAGCAGGAAGAACATGTGTTCTCCAAACAAGTGGGTACAAGTTGGATCTATCAGCTCAATTCCTGCCTCTGCCTGAAGAGGTTTCCTGCAGCTTCTCAGATTAGTTTTTTTCTGTAAAATGAAAAGGCATGCTTTGTTTTCCTTCTAGATCTTCTGGCATGTGCAGAAAGCTGAGATATTATCATACTACTAGTCTAGCAAATTATAGGCAGAAAATGATGGAATTTCACTGATCTAACCCAGACTGTGTTACACAATACAGAAATCTGTGCTTTGAAGCCCCACCATTTCAATTCTGGAAGAACAGACAGGCTATGAGAGTTGGGGCGCTGCAGCCTGGAGAAGTGGAGGCTTCCAGGACACCTTAGAGTATCCTTCCAGTATCTGAAGGGGGCTACAGGAAGGCTGGGGAAGGACTATTGATAAGGTCTTGTAATGACAGGATGAGGAGTAATGGGTTTAAACTGGCAGAGGGGAGATTTAAACTGGATGTTAGAAAGAAGTTCTTTACAGTGAGGGTGGTGAGGCACTGGCACAGGTTGCCCAGGGAGGTTGTGGAGCACAGAATCACAGAATCTGATAAAATTCTTTGATTCTGTGCTCCACAACCTCCCTGGAGGCGTTCAGGACCAGGCTGGATGAGGCCTTGAGCGACCTGTTTTAGTGGGAGGTGTCCCTCCCTACGGTGGGGGGGGCTGGAACTGGATGAGCTTTGAGGTCCCTTCCAACCTAAACCATTCTATGATTCTATGATTTTCCCTTATAAAGGAAAATTAATGTAAATAGTTTTTAAAAGTAAATTAATAATGAATAGGTTATTTTGTCACTGAGTCTAGACTTACATCTTTCAGAATGTCTTCTAGGTTTATTCTAGCCCTGCTTTGAGACAAAGTTTGGATCAGATGACTTTCAGACAACCCCAGCAAGCTAAATAGTTCTATAATTCACTTGAGTGACTAATTTTTGGTTTAAAAGGGCAGTAAGCCTATGTCCATTTCCCCCTACCTAAGAATGACACTTCTTGGTTTGTAAACTGAGCTAGTAAGTGAACTATGAGTATTACAACCCCCATCATATCTGAAGGTTCACACCACACAAGGAGACTGAATTAGCCTCCAGGAGGCGACAGTGATTTTTTTATGTCCATGAATCAGACAAATAATCTTCAAGAACTACCACCATGAATAAGCATGCACTTCACAGACTAAGTGTAGGAGCTGCTCACAGACTAAGTGTAGGAGCTGCTCACAGACTTAAGTGTAGGAGCTGCTCACAGACTTAAGTGTAGGAGCTGCTCACTGACTAAGTGTAGGAGCTGCTCACAGACTAAGTGTAGGAGCTGCTCACAGACTTAAGTGTAGGAGTTGCTCACAAACCTCAAAATCAGTCAGAGCAGAAAAAGATCCAAAGATCTTTGCTAAGCCATAAAATTACAAATATTTAGATATGAGCTCAGATCTAAAAATAAATTAAGAGTTTAGGTTCTGATCATTGTTTTGGTGGTTACATGTCTCTGATAAGTGCACAGCAAATGCAGTTTGGCTATTTCAGATTTCCAGTAAAGCTCATGCTCTGCATGACTCTTATCAGCCTTCATCTCGTGGTAGTCAGAAATGGTGGCCTGTGATTGAGAGCTTTGATAGTGCCCTGAAGAATGCAGTCTACCATAAAGGATTAGCTGATAATTTTAGTGAAAGTCTAATGATAATTGATGACTTTCTTAAATACTGGCTCCCAGAATAAGAATCAGCCTTATGTGATAAAAAGAAAATCCTTCATAGAATTTGGGATTGCAGAAGAAAATCAAAAGTGGACCTGCACACACCCAAAACATCTGAAATCAAGTGACAAAAGTTCCAAATATTATCTTATTTAAAGTTTATGCTGTTTTGGAGAGTGATCTATCATTTATAAGCAGTTAGTTCTGGCCATGCTAGTTAAATATTTAAGAGTGAACCCTGGTTTTGGAACAATCAGTTAATTAAATCAGTGCCTTATTTTTCTGGAGCTTATAAAAGCAATGCCTTGTATCCTCTAGACACTAGCCAAAATCTTCACCATTTCTCTAACTCAAACATAATCCCAGTCTGCCAGACTGCCTTACTCACACCCATGTTTACTTCCTTTTCCCAACAATGATGCTCAAGATTCTTAAGCCTTGGAGATTTGTGTTTAGTAAGTTTTTTTGTTGTGGCTGTTTGGGGGTTTGGTTTGTCTGCTTTAATCTTTCCTTGGTAATTTAAAAGTTTTGCATCAACAGACTCCAGAATCTCATTACATTTGTCTTGTTTCAGCTCACAGAAATGTCTCTTGGACACCAAGCATACTGTTGCCATGCTGCTGCCTTCTGTGTAGACCAGCTTAGCCTGAGAGAAAGAAAAACACAGACACTGCTACCTGCAAGCTACATAAATACCTCTAAGGCAACAAAGCACCATGTACCAGGGTGCCCTATTCTTTCTGCAAGGCATTACAGCAGAGAGGCTCAGCACTTAGAACACCGTAGCTGTACCTAAGACCTATCTATCATCTCCTTGAGCTAAATCAGAAACCCCTGGATGCAAGAACTAAAAGGTCAACTTCCTCAGCTAAAGGACTAACACAGAAACAACAGACAAGTTCTAATCAAGGTGTTTATCTAGCTCCCAAAACAAGGCATGTAATCATACAGGTACACCTCAGTTGCCCAAAACATGCCAAAATAATCAGTGGGAAGTGGTATTTAGATCTGTTCCAGAAGAAACCTGGATGCCAATGCCTGCTCTTTTCGAGATGACTTTGCAATAGTCTCCCTGAGTTCAAGCTAAGAACACTGCATGTACACTGATAGAGTTCACCACGGTCTGTATTTCAAGCAGTAGCCCAGAGACAGGAAAATCAAGTTGAAGTTTGGCTGAACAACTCAACACTCCTTTCTGTTTCAAATTTATCACATAGGTGGAATGATACTATTCACTCCTGGCACAGTTTCAAATGTGTGTGCAATTAATTTCTCCCTACCACTTTCTCTAGTCATTTATTCACTCAGATTCCTTTGTGACACAAACAGCTTTGTTATTAGTATATATATTGTTATATTGACATATTTTTATTGCTCTATTATTGTTACATTGACAAAATGATTGGCAAACAACATTACAGCAGTATTTATTGCTTAGCATTCTAACCATTTCCTTCTCCTGAAATCCACTGGAAAAATAATGCCAGAGAAGCTACACTGAGGTCTCAAATCCCTTTCAGGCCATCAGCATTTTTAGTGGAAGACTGAAAATAAGATTATTATCATGGGTATATTTAGCACATGTGAATTTCTCATCAGATAGTGGTCAGAGGCAAAAATAGCTTTGAAGCAAGTGAATACTTTAAAGAGACAGGCATGTTGGGAATGCTTAAGATCTGCCACATAAATTATACACAAAATTTAACATCTTTTAAAACTGCTGTCTGTCTGTGACACAATTAGCAAAACTATTTATGTTTATCCACAACAGTTCATGTTCTCAAAGATCACCCATTCCTTCTGCAGTAGGGTAGTGAATTTAAGAGTTGGTGTTCATTTTTCCCAAAACAACTTCTAGTGCCACACACAAAGAAGATCTACTCCTGAAGCTCTAGTGCAGAGAACAATAATTCCATTAGGGATGCCTTGTCTACATTAATACCTGACAGTCTGCTTAATGTGTTTCTTTATTAAAATAGGATAGCATTTATCTAAGTTGTGGTAACATCAACCAGCCCAAAGACAGCTAAAGATCATGAAGAAAATGAAAGGACATTGTTACTACTGGCTTGGAAAATGGAGACTGGAGACTGGCAAAGAGATGCTGTGCTGTGTGGCTGAGGTATTATGATGAAGAGTAAAAGTAAGTTTTCACTGGAGTCAATGAAGAAGCAGAAGTGAAGCAGCTTTAAAAATTATTAATAGCATCACAAGAAGAAATACAACAAAATTGGCAGCATTCTTTTAGGTTTTGCCTGAGGATGGAAGGTTTTCTTAAGCATTATAGTCTGCACAGCATGGATTAAATTACAGAGATATTTTATGTAGGAAGATGTTGTGAATACATAAAATGAGGACATATGTGATGGTCTCTACTGCTTATGCAAGGCCCAGCAGAAAGTTACACCTGAACCATGTAAAAAGCACCCTGGGGCATTCTCACCCCCTTCAAGTGCGTGCTCAGCTGAAGTTCATGGCAAAGTGAATGCTAGGCAACATCAACTGCCTGAACATCAACACACTGCAAGGTGCAGGTTTCTTGTCTAGATCAGTACAAGAGCTTGCTCTCCTGCGTGCTCTGTTTATGCTAGGATGCAGCTTTCTTCCACCTTACATTTCTCCTCCCAAAGGACCAGTCAGAAGTTCTTCTGAACCATGTCAACGAAACACTACAGCATATCTGTATAAGCCTTTAAGAAGTTCACCATTTCCTGAATCCTTCTGCTGCTGAATACATATGTGTTTAGTATGGAACCAATGTCTACATTGGCTGATCTCTAATATGCAGTACAACTGAAGGAATGATGAAGCATCACAGAATCAGGACTAAAGAAGTTTGGTTGCATTTCTCACTTCATGTCAGGCAAAGTTGGCCAAGTTATTATTCCTTGCAGTGTTTTACAGTCTGCTTCCTCGAGACAGATGTGCAAACAAGTATACATAAAAACTATTTCTCCAATGAGTGCATCTTTAAGGTAGGATATATTCTCCTTAATTAGACAGCATGAGATTTGACTTAAGTGCAAATGTTATCTTTTCCTCCCAACACCCTGTATCTATAAAAGGGTTAATTCAGAAACACCCTCAGAAACCAGAGAACTACAGGTACTCTTGATACCCTGAACATGTAATATTTATAACAGTCATACAACTTTAATTTTACTTCTTTGCCTTAGAAAAAAAAAAAAAAAAAAAAGAAAAAAAAAGTGCAATTTTTCTAAGCAGAGCACTGCAGAAAAAAAAAAATGAAGTGCTCGTTAGTTTGGAATTTTCCATTCCTTTTTGCTTTTGCCTGAAAGGCAGAGGACTGTGGGGGTTTCATAGCGGAAAGAATTTAGGCCTACTCTCCCTTTGACTTGCAAATGTTAGGAACAGTGCGCTATCCATCTAACTAGTTGGCAAGGATTTAAGGTTGATTTAATATCCCTTAAGCCAGTCATGAAGCATTGTACAGCCTTGTCTCCTCTTCCTCCTCCCTCTCTCACCCTTCGACTTGTGCATAAAAGCTCAGGGCGTGGAGAATTCATACCGGTACGGGTGGTGGTCACTAGCGTCACCATGAAGTGTCACGGTAACAGAGGGCTGGCGGTGATGTCACCATAAACTCTGTACATCCTTGGACAAAACAATGCCTCACCTGTTAAAACTCATGTTGGTTCAAAAGATGGAACCCATATATCAAACATCACGATTAAAATACAATGTATTTTCACAATACAGACTGGGAAGTCAGAAGAATCTTAAGAGCACTGTACCAGTATGAATTTCTATGTCCTCTTGTAATATTTTACTTTTTTTTTTTCCCCACAGATCTCTCGAGTAGGTAGTAAAATAAGAGACCTAAAATACTAAATATAAATTATGGGCAAAAATATATCATCGTTGAATTAATTTAAGAAGCTCTTCAGAAAAAAAAAAAAATTCTAAGCACTTCCATCTGTTGTCCTCAAACCATATAGGGGTTCTTCTACTGTGCTCATCACAGTGACTATATATATATGTAAAGATACTTGTCCAGTCTATGCTTGAGGGTTTTGTTTCTTCTTTAGACTGACTTCTGCTTTGAAAAGCTGACTTTTTGAGGAAAGGATCTAATTAAAAAGACAAGCATGTCGAAGTTAAAGCTTTGTGCATTTTTTTCAAATTGCCTGAATGGTCATAGGAGCAGGTAAGATTGAAGAAAAACCTGCATATTTATTGTGTCACAACCTCTTCCCAGGGGCAAAAGGTAATTTGTACCTAAAATCCCATTTGTACATGTTGCTCTCTCAACTGGACATGACCTTTGAATGTAAAAAGGCAGGTTGGTGCAGACATTATCTCCCACAGGGGGAAGCGGTGGGCTACTTATCATCCCATCAACCTCAAAACCTAAGTCACATTTGACATCAGACTAATGTCGCTGAGATGAATGACATTCACCTATTAGATTGCACTCAGAACCAGGATAAGTTGGAAAATGAATGTAGTAAGATGGGGCCATGGAGGAAATATTTGCATTCTGTTTCATGGCTCCTGTGTTTACTTCAGTTGATGTAATACATGCAGAATATTAGTAATACTGCAGAATTAATGTGTAATTTCATCAGAATCAGTATAAAGACAGTAAGAAGTAGTTAAAGGCACAGTCAGTAGCCCAGCATTCCATTATCTCTGCTTACACACTAACAGGTTTTTGTATGCACCTAATTGTTCCAAAATAAATCAAGATTTTTTAGCACAGTTCACGAAGAAGAAACAAAAACAATCATCTGAAATGCACTGCATGTCACACTGTGCTTTCCTATTAGGCTTTTGGAATTCTGTTCTACAAACTTTCAGGTACTCTACTCTCAGTTTTTTTGAAAGGATGAAATAAAAGTCCTGCAGCAGAATCCAGCTGAGCTCCCAGTCCCATTTTGCAGTCATGGGAATGGACAAGGTACAGCAAATCACCAACAAACAGATCAGCAGGACAACCTTATCAGTGAATCACTTGCTACGCTAAATAGTTGCCTTTCAAAATGTTGTCTGCAATACTTGAAGAGTGATATTGATTTCGTATCTATCCCTGAACTTGTCTGTGTTCAAATTTAAGGTCTGCAAATAACAGTTGGCTTTTAATAAAGTGCCATTTATACAATCATCCTGGAAACAAGGTTGAATTTCACGCATGCACAAGCCATAACTGCCTTCCCCCCTTCCAAAGCAAGGAGAGGACTGACAGCTATGAAAGGAAATGCTGGTTTTTTTTTTTTCCATTTTGATGGTATTGTCTGTGTTTTTATTACCTGCTATGGATCAAAGAAAAAACCCCTAGTGGCTTTGCTGCTTCTCTCCTATACTCTATTAGCAGAAGAGAGTAATCTTTGCATAACCAATTATTTATTTACTGACATTTTCAAGCTCTGGGGCTAAAATGATTTAGGCAATTTAATTCAGCTTTTTCCCTTGCAGCACACTGCCAGAGATGTTTCACCTTTGGAAATTTTTCTAGCTTGTTTTTTGTTTTTTTTTCATGCTCAAGGTGGCATCTTGTCATTTTTCTAGAATCATATTCAAGGCCCAGGACTCAGCTGTTGCAAGTCACCATTTTAACTGGCACCACCTGATTGCTCTTTTGAGTCATGCCATCTTCTGTACAGCAAGCAGCTAAGAGAATGGTAAAACCATACCAGTTAAGCATGAACAAGTGAAGGGGTACCAGAATTATTTAAAAATCAGTCCTCACATGTTTAAGATTTAATTCCAAAGGATGAGGGATTTTCAAATTAGTAACATTTTACAACATTCAATTGTACATCATCTCCAAGTGTTTCACAATGGAAACACTGTGACACTGACATCCCACTGTCATAATTGGTGCATCTCCATTGCCCAGCTCACTGCCAACAAACACCTATTAAGCTCTTTTTTTTCCCCATATAGACTGCTCCAGGTGAACCAATTAACAATAGAATCAACTCAGCAATGAATAAGTTGGCTTTGATACTGTGTTGGTCTGTACTGGGGAAGCGTGGCAGCTAGAGACCTGAGGAAGCAAAGCTTCCCTTCTCTGAAAGGTCTGCAGGGACCCAGTCCAATGGGGTCAGGAGCGTTAGTGGCTCTGGTGGAGCGGGACAGGCCAACAGGCAGGCCTGAGCAAGCATGAATGATGTGTCTATTTGGCAGCTTTTTCAAAATAGCTTTGCAATAAAGACAGGAGAAATAGGAAAATCATTATACCCTTCTATTATTGGTAGATCCACGATGGATCTGCCCTCGGTTTGGTACTTTGATCACTTGTAAACTTCGGTGAGGAAACTGTGGTTAAAGAAGGTCCTCCCGGGAGATTTGGTTCACCTCACTGTACACAAGATACCAGTTTGCTCCGTGAGCACTGGCCTGGTTTCACTACCTGTCTTTGTAGGCAGGGAGACAAGCTGGGGCTGCTAGAGGGATGATTTGGGGAGACTAGATCTCACCCTGCTGGAGGGGAGCTCAGTTGGTATCTGTCAGGGAAATTATAATTGGACAGTGCTTTAGGCAGCAAAACTGCGCAGTGTAAAGTGCTTGGGCCTGTCGCAGAAGTCGCCTTTTATGTGCATCTTGCGTTTGACAATTTCACCTGCTTCATGTGTGATGGAATTAAAGACCTACTCATGGAGTGACAGCCAAGTGACACAGCTGCATATTAAAGTAAGCTCAGGGCTCAGTCACCGAGAAAGTACAGGGCAGCTGGAGCTGGGGAAGAAGCTGCCAGAGCTCAGGAAAGCTGCTCTTGAAGAAACATGACACAGACCCCTTCTTCTGTCCTGTGCTGTCAAATCCAGAGGAGCAACATGACTCTGTGTGTGTAGGGAAATTTGCTTGCTGGTATTCAGGGCATCAGTCAGGAGATCTCTAGGAGCTGAGGAATGGGCGAAGGCTTTGCTTAGTCCCTAAAATTTGGAAGTTCTATCATTGTGTCCCTCATCCCTTAAAAAGTCCCAGCCTCAGGTGCCTCTGTCCATTTTCAGAAGCATATAGCACTGTAGTCTGCACTCTCACTAAATGAACCATATGCACAGAGTCTTTCCTCTGCTGCATACCCTGTATGCTCAGAGAATATTTTTTCCCACTTGCTCAAAGGCTTACACGTAGCTCAGTCAAATCAAAAGCAATTCTCTCTAGAAAAAGCAACAGAACTTTTCTTTCATGAGATCTATCTCCATGCCAAATTTCAAGTTTCTACCTAGAGCTGAACAAGCTGTCAGAGTCCACAAATACTCTCTGTGAAAGTGGAAGAGTGTGTTTTATCTCAGTCCACACTAGAAAATGGCTCAAACTGTGCTCAAACCACCAAGCAGGATTTCCAGGCAGGTATGCAGCAGGAGCATTTTTAAGCACCAAGTGGACACTCCAGCAACTTAGAAGTGACTGTAAACAAGAAGTTCAAGCGAAAACTATTATGCAAGTTCAACATAAAATGCAAGCTGTAGGAGATAGTAATTGTGTCTGAAAATTTGCTAGTGACCCTTGCTTCAAATAATAATGGCAAACAAGAGGTATTTGAGAAAACGAGCTGCGGTTTCATCTTCGTTCTGCGTACGTGGCAGAAGTTGCACATCATCAATTTTACTCTTCCCTACTGCAATTTGTTCAGACACTGCAGGCAGTAACCAGAACTGTTTTAAGGGTCAGGACAATATGATTTAAAGCCACAAAGAGCAGCAGCAAAACAAATGGGTGGATTCTAAGAATGTTGGGCACCCTGCAGTCCTCACGGCGCTTGGATTGTCATAGCTTCCTCTGGAATACTGAAAATCAGGCCACCTCCTTATGTCCTAATAAAATTAAAATGTAATTGAAGCATCTTTTTGGGAAACTCTCTGCCATCACCTCTAAGCCTGTGGTTCTACTCCTTAAAAAGCAAATCAAATCAACAAACATCCTAACCCCCACCTAGCAAACAGTAAGAATATCTTGCCTTTTCAAAGACTGCTTGCACTTAAATCCCATCTGACATTTATCTTATTCAATGTGGTCTAAGGTGAAGAAGGGATTTATTTTTTTTTTTTTTACCTGAGATTCTCTTTCCATTGAGTGCTATACAGATTTCTAAGTCAGAAACCAAAGGAGTTAATTTACATCTACAAGCAAATGAGCACACACAGGAGCTGGAGCTCATGAGAAGCCCTGAGATAGTCGTTTGTTTATGATAATAATTTGATTTATTATGTGGGGTATATGCTTCTGGTAGCCAGAGCCAAAGCCCAATTACAACAGATACAACCTGGTACAGTCCATCTGTCCTTCTGTGATGAAACAGAAGTAAGGATGAACACAGCCTTCTCTGTGTGGTCATTTTTATTGCTTCTGATGTTGCTGAAAGCCTAAATTAATATTAAATTCTGCATTGTGTACAATTATTACTGAAATGTTATATTATATAACTTGAAAATAAGCATAATTACAATTATAAGCTGGAAATAATTTAAAAAATATCATAAATTCACTCCCAGATTATATTACATTGGCATATATCAAAATATTTCAGCTTCTATTTTCTAGTAGGAATATATACAGATCCCTGAGAAAATGCATGTGTACATGTGTGTGTATATATATATATAAAAATAAATATATGAAATTTAAATACCCCCAAAATGCATAAATCCACCTTATTACTGGCAGTTAACAGAATTTACTGGACTAGTTTGGGTTTTTTTTCAATGGTAAAGCCGAACTCACTTTCAGAGTGATAATTTCTAGGGTTAATTGTCATAGCTTCCTCGACACAATCTTCTCCACCAGCTTTATTTTATCTACCAGAGCACCAATATGCCATGATTAGCATAAATTAAACTAAATAAATTCAGTGGGTTACTATATTATTTTCTGCTAATCCGTTTATTTACTTATTTTTAAACATTTCGAGGTTAGGGATGGGTGAGCAGTGTGATGGTGAATTCCTAACAGCAGCTTGTTCAAATTCAGCTCAGAAGTGCTTAAAAAACTCGGTGATACGTTTCAGAAATGTTTAGGAGACAAAATCCAGTGTGAAAAATGTCGTCAAGTACAAACTGCTATATCATTACATAGTGACCTTTTAGAGATGTACCCATGGCACGCTCCCGTGAGGCAAGGAGCTCAATCCATGCAACTCAATAATGCAGAGCAAGGGAACGAGAAGCAGCAAGCAAATATGCTTGCATGACTCAAATGAGAGGCTTTACGAGTGTTAAAAAGATACATTCTGACCCCTTACTGCTCCACATAATGCGTCTGCACAGATGTAGAAAGAAGTTAGCTCATCTTGAAAAACAGTTTCATGTCAGCTGCCCAGGTTGGTGCTCACAAAGCCCTTCCCTGTGAACCTGCTGACTACAAATAAATTAGAGGCAACTAGAGGATGGGATAGCAATGCACATAAGGAACATGGAGTCAGACCCATGACAGCGACCATCCAGCTAAGTTAGTGCCTCTCTAACACCACTCTGAAAGGAAATTTTCTCAAGAGAGACCTGAGGAACAAGCGTAGTTTACTCATCACTGGTTGAATTGCCCTCTTCAGGAGAAGATCTCTCTCAAAACTGGAGCAAACTAACATTTCAGAAGACTATGACTGTTCATTCTCCATCCTATCTATCAGCACAGCTTGTGCAAATACACTGCACCACATCAGTGGAAGTGAAACTAGCAGTAAGATTCACCAAACAATTTCATTTGCTTCTTGCACATGACAGCACGGTAAAGATATGTGCTGTCCTGCTTTGTCAAGTGTGCAGCAAAGTAAGAGGTGATGGGTATAGAAGGAGACCCTAGAAGAAATGAAATGATAACTTTGATAGAGGGTAGGTGGAGTAGCTGAAGATGGTGAGATTGTGATTGTTCCTACTGTGCTTACAACAAGCAATTCAGCTTTTCATTTATTAATGTTAAAATTCTCTTTGTTGTCTGTTACCAAATTTTAAAATACTTTCTTGTTTGGTCAGTTATATATAAGACACATTGTGACTTTTTCTTCTGTTCAGAAGTTGATGAAGAGTGAGCAAGACAATACAGATACAGAGGAGAGACAGTCCTTGCATAGGCAGGGACAGCATTAAACAGGAGGTTTCAACCACTACAGGAAAAACTAAAAGCCAAATCCAGAACAAAAGGCTAAGATGATAAAATACCACATTTAAGTGCCTAGGCTTGAGAGAGGACAAACTGATCACCCCAAGTAGGTCTGTATAGTCTCTGCCAAATTAACCAACAGCCAAAGGCATTTTTAAGGTCTCTTTAAAATGTCACAGTGACAGATGATCTGTGCATGTTCTACACACTCCCCGTTCCAGAAAACAGATGAACACCCAACGGTAACAATGTCCCACTAATAACTAATTCTTCAAAAGCTGAGGTTGCCAGCTAAGTAGTCCTGTCAGTCTTGCTGTAAGTTCCTTTCTGTATGCCACCAGAGCTACTGTTCATGTGACAGAGCACACGGCAGCGAGAATCGGAACTGAAGGCCTCTGGTTTGGAAGTCAGAATGGACAGCAAGGAAGGATTAGAGCTTCTATGCAAACCTTCATTTTCAGGGCTCACAGGTTATTGATGCCAAGTTATGCTGGTTTGAGCTAGTTGGAATATTTTAATAGAGAAAATTATACTATAGGCTGTGAAGGAAAACAGTGGTGATGTCTACTTCACTCATAGGCTTGCAGAGATGTTTAGGAATAAGGAACCCAAAACAAATGTCACAGGTCTGTTTTCTTATTCACTAGGCTGCTCCTTCCCCAAATCCAGCAACAGAGAGATGCATGCTCGGGTTAGAGTTGAGGTAACCCTCATGAGATCAACACCAGAGCAGCCAACACAACAGACCTTGGTGATTTACATGAAACTGCTGTAAGTAACAACTGTTGACTATGGAAACCAGTTAAAAAATATGTATGAGTTTAAAGCACTTAAAAGAAAGGGCAGTTAAAAAACCCCCAGCCACCAGACATGAAAGCAGATACCAGATGCGTTGTATCACATACATTACAGTAGCGTTCTTCTGGACTGATTTCAAGATGATATCTTAAAGGATCAAAACTCAGAAGCATTAAGAAAGGTGTTAGATGCTGAGAGCCATCAGAATCCCTTGTTCTATCAGCCTGAATGCATTATTGCATCTTTCTAATGTTGAAAAAGGATAGATTTTTTCAGATAAAAATTAGGAGAGCTGGAATTACTCTCCCTCTCTGCGTTCTTGTAATGCATGCATTTTCATCATGTTTTGTGTAATGCATTCAGAGGAAAAAAAAAAAAA